>CANNZV010001944.1:206362-238494 GCA_947561585.1 Caprella mutica
ATTTAGACTTTTGAGATCTCTGCAGGAGATCATGAATTAATTCCTATGTTACATTAATATTTCTGCGGGAGATTTTGAATTAATTCCTACGTCACCATTAATTTAGCTGCGGGAGATTCTGAATCTGCTGCTGAGTCAGAGAGTAACTGTCTCTCAAGTTAAAATCTCTGCGGGAGAAGAGACACATTCTGCAGACTGGTGAAACATGGGAGGCTGCAGCTAGTTGTTAGTAGGCCGCAATTTAACTGCTTGACCCTAACTTATTCGGAATATTCGCTATGAATCCAGTCTGTATTTGGTGCACAAAATCCCAGTGACTTTTTGAAAAAGCTGAAAAAATCCACCATAAATTTCCAGTAATTTGGCCAAGTAAAATAGTATGTCTCATAAACTCACCATTTGTCTCTCCAGCTCTCTCCAAAATTAAACAAATTCTCTCCAAAATGATCAAATTATCATTAATTCTCTCCAAAATAACATTGTAGGCATAGGAGAAAAATAGATAAAACTCGCCATTTGCATTTGAAGGGCTCAAAATAACTGTCAACAAACTCGGCCATTAAAATGGCGAGTTTGGACATGCTTTATTACTTGGTAATTTGGCTGATCCACCAACATTTTACCCATTTTTCCACCGAAAATTAATGGTAACATAGGAATAAATAGCTAAAAATCCACCGACTTAGCCAGAATATTATTTTCAAAGGGAAAAATATAAAAAATTCCACCGACATGTCGGTGGAATTTACCACGAAATACAGACTGGCTATGAATAATCTAGGATTCAGTTCATATTCACGAACAGTTAATGTTACAACAGTATTAACTGAAATTAATGTTTATTAGGTTACCTATTCTAGGTAGCCTGGTAGGTACATACTACAATAACTACATAGTACTGATAGTAATTTAGTAGCTAGGTACCCAGACTGGAAAACATAAATTCTAACAGAGTTACTCCTAACTTCATGCATTCCCATCAGACTATCAGTGAAGTTTATCATCACAACAAGTTCAATTGTGAAGCTTAAATGACTTATTTTACATAAGTTTTCTCTGCGGAGTTGAAATTTTATTAAATAATTTACTGATTTCTGCATTTTTTAGGGTTAACATGAGTAATTTTTGTTCATTCTAAATTCCTAACAGAGTTACTAGTCAATCTGAAATGAGTTATTATTCCACTCTGGCTAGGTACCTTACCGTACCTAATAATACTATACGAAAATTTCACAGTAAATTCAAGAGAAGTCTTGTTAAAGGATACTAACTAGATTAAAGTAGGTGTCACCAATATCCTAGCAATGAAATCTTATTGCATCGAACTTGGATAGATAAGGAATGTGATTGTTACTCACGATATGACCGTCGACATTGTTACATTCTTTTATAGTGACATTCATCAATCTGGACTCGTCAAAGTTCTGCTTGTGTTCACGCCTTCTTTCAAACATGGCCATCATCGAAACTAAGTATTTTAAGAAGTAACTATTTACAAAATAACTTTTTTATCTAACTTAATCAGCAATCATTGTTTGAGGCATGATCTTTCATTGACAAAAATTTGGTAGGTATGTATATGATAAAGAGTGTTGCCAGATGATTCCAAAGATTGTACGAAATATTTTGCAGAAACCTCGCTAGTTTATTTCAAATAATATCAATATAGTGTAATCAACAATTACACTTAAATAATAATTATTATTCTACTGATTAATCATTATTTGAAAATAAAAATATAGAATATATCGAAAATTACAATATTTTTCTTTTATGACAGAACTTTGAATTCACTAAATTTTTAATAGCAAAATATGTAGAAGTTATTGAAACACTAAACACAAAATTAAGAATTATTTTTAATTTTATTATTTACTTATTATCATATTGTTATCATCATATTCATATCATTAATATCATAAGATATTGCTGATTTGATTAAAACGTAATAGGTAAGATTTTATACCACAATAAGATATACTATCTACAATTTCTATTTTAAAAGTGCATTGTGGCGCCTCTGGTTTCAAAAGCGGGGAATAGAATTGAAATACTGTAAGGACAGTCGAGGTATGTGTATGCAATACGACTGTGACGTCATAACAGCAACACTCTAAAATCATATTTAAGACATTTAAGAACATATATTATAACATAATGAATTTGAAAACTGTTTATGTATTTATTTCCATTATATGAAAGGCAGTAATAATTTTCCATTTAGGGGTGTTACCTTGTTTACGTCATGGTCACAACATATACCTCGATTAATTATCCTTACAATACATATTTCAATTCTATTTACCGCTTGTGAAACCAGAGGCGCCACAATACTACTAACGTACGTCCTTCGTAATTGTAAGAATACTAATATTGATAGGTATATAGCGACGATTGAGTGATTTGTGACGTGACGTAAGCAAGGGAAAAAATTTAAAGAAAAAATTAGGGGTTAAGCAGGTTAAGTAATTCATTAAATATATATTTATTTATTATATTACACCAATTAATAAATAGCTTTTTACAAATTAAGGTTCTTCAAATGTTTTAAATATGAATTAGTTGTGCTGTTATGACGTCATGCACTCAACATACCTCGAGTGTCCTTGCAATATTTCAATTCTATTTCCCGCTTTTGAAACCAGAGGTGCCACCACGGGGTACGGTCAAGAGCCCCCCAGCCCCCCCCCCCCCCCCCCGGTCATGAGCCGCCACTTCCCCCCCCCCCCTCCCTGATATTTTAATCCTTATTTACCTAGTTAAACAAATGAAGAACTACTTAGATAGAAATAGCTAGCTGAGAGTTGTTAATGTACTTTGTTGTATCCGCTAGTTTGTTGTACTGCACACTTCATGATCGATTGTGTAAGTCCAGGGTTGTGACATTTTGTAAAAATGGGCTCTTAAAACTATAAACTCCATGAATGTTATAAACGACATCAAAATTTAGGGTATTGAAACTTCCTATCGCTAAACTAGAAGGGTTCTACACAATATTTTTCATGTCGCGCTTAGGATTAGGTACATGGAATTTATATTTTTAGAGCATATTTTTTTACAAAATGTCACAACCATAGTAAATAATAGAGAAGTATACCAAGTACAATATTGGAACTTCAAAAAATAGTCTGAGTGACGTCATACAAAGTATTTTCCATTTTGTTTTTAAATAAAAAAATGTTCTACTATTCAGTTAAACGTGCATTTTCATGGAAATTATCAAATTAAATTACATAAAATTGTTTTTGTCACGTTTTACACTCTATTAACTTATAATATTTACCAAATAATACTTATAATACTGTTAATACATGAGAGTACTGTATGCGACGCCATTTGTTTACATCGTTTCTGAAGAATGGATCAAGTTCACCATCAATTAATTCGAAACTTAGTATACTTTTCTATTTATTTACTATGGTCACAACCCTAGTAATGACCTGGCAGGAAGGATCGGGGGGCGGCACGCCCCCCGATATACATATACTTTATGTTTAATCAGTAATGAACTACAAAAGTGTCAATAAAGATTAAATAATATAGGTAAATAAGGATTAAAAACAAGATGGCGATAGTGACCGGGGGGGCTCATGACCGGGGGGCTGTTGACCGGGGGGCTCTTGACCGGGGGGGCTCATGACCGGGGGGCTTCTGACCTACACCCAAATGTTAATTATCATCCCCAGGGCCCAAGATAATAATTAACTCTATGAATGAGCAAAGTGAGACAGAATTTAGCGATAATCTAATTTAAGCAATACAAAAATAGTATGGAAGTGCACTCATATAATGAATATATCTCAGATAGATGTTCTTTTTCAAATTCTTCTTTCTATCAGAGTAAATATGCAAGTGCCATTTTACATAATTATATTTAATTCATAAGCACTGATTTTTCATGTAAATTTTGAACTTCATTCACATTTGACTCATTTATTTTATTTCTAATTTTGCATATGAATTATGAAAGGTTATGTTTTAATCAGCAATAGAAATTCTTCAACGAATAGCATAGGAAGTTGTTTATTTATTTGTAATCTTGTTACTCGCATAACTCAAAAAAGTAATCAACCATCTTGGGAGCCATCAGCTCAAAGGTCAAGATTTTTTATAAAAAGGGTTGTGACAATATGCGTTTAAAATCATAGATCCTAAAAATATTATAAACGAAGATAATTAAACAGTATGAATCGTTCTAAATCAGCGGTGAATAGTATTCGATTCCATTACATTTCGTTTCTTCTATGATATTCCTATGATCTATGATTTTAAACGCATATTGTCACAACCCTATTTATAACTAGGGTGGCGGTTTCCAATGGACTAAAAATGGCCACCCTATTTATAACTAAACTAGAACGAAATTATGTAGCGGCGAAGAATATATGCGCTCTACGAATATTCGCTCTAGTTCATATTTGTAGCAAAATGAATTTTTCAAGAGTAATTATATAAAAAGCTAGAATAAAAAGTATTATTTTGTAATTGGTGCGATACAAAATTGACTCGTTTAAAGCTAACCCAAACCTGAGAGACGATGATGGAAACACTCCTTTGCATCATTACCTTGCCAAGAAAATTTTGTGTGATGTAAATTTGCATATAACTGCACTATTATTAAAAGCTTACTTTTAATTGATTACTTCTCGTCAATTTAATTGGTGTATTATTTTTACCCAGTTATTTAAAATGATGTGACATCTATCTGTACTTCATTATCTGTAGTATTAATAATAAGAGCCTGAAAGATACGTACCGCTTATTTTTATTTATTTTAGGTGTTTAAAGTCTTCTTCGGAACCAAACCATATCGCTGACGTTAAAAGAAATTAACTACAAAGGAAAGAAGCAGTCAGAAAGGAAAGTGGCTCCATGAACAAAGTTAGCTACCACCAGTCGGTGATAATGCTCATGAATGATGAAAAGCTACTCCTTGAATGCAGTCACATACCAAGGAATGTGACTAAAAGGGACATAAGCACCGAGTGGCTGCACTCACGGATGGAAGAGGAGAATGAAGAGGTGATAGTACATGAAGCCTACGAGCCTACCTAACACAAAATCTAAGACAGTTTAATTGAAGAGCATAACCCTAGAGCTATCCTCTTCAACTGAAAGTAGCGTTAATATATTTTATAAGATGTGACTAGTACTTCTGAAATACTCTGCATACGATTAAATGTAATAGAGTCTATATACTAATATAGTAACTACTGCACGTTATATTTCTTCAATTACCATATTGTTAAATTAAGAGATATATAAACTATTATAGGTAACAAAAACAAAATTATTCTAAGTATAAAATATATATTATAGGATAGATTTGAGTATTGAAAATGCCGCGTAGCTAATCTAGGTATTGACATGTTAATTTAAAAGTCTGTAATGATTAAACTGTTTGAAAATTAGATTTAAAGCATCAGATTTTGGAGAAAATAGTTTAAGACAATGAAGATAATAACAGTCGCATATATGTACAATTAAAACAAAGAAGTCTGCAATATCTCCACAGAATATAATAGACTTAGGAATTAAATTGACTAGAATAAAAATAACAAACAATATGTCAAGGAATAAAAATTATAGAAACTGAATTGGTCATTTTTTCAACTTTAGTCCTAATATTAATAATGACAGCTAATTGATTTCAATAAAATTATAGGAAGAGATCAATATCAAGTGTACAAAATTAGTTCTTCGTCGATTTAGGTCTGTGGGTATGGAATTACAATTTTAAAGTACTACTACAGAATCAGATTAATGCTAGCCAGAAATATGAATTGCTAAACAACTAATTTGAGCAAGAATCACACTTACAGAGTTCGGTGATCACAGTTTCATATATAAATTATTAATTAGTTATGTACAATAATTTTTTAATTCATTTACATATTAACAAACGAAGTTAAATATCACATTTCACAATCTTTAGATGACCAAAAGTAGTCTCTGATTTAAGAACAAATCAAGAGTCGCTGCTTTCACTCAATAAGCGTTCATAAAAACTCATTGATAATCAATCAGGAAGGAGTTGTTGCAATATTTGGCAAATTATCAGGGCTAGTGAGTTGACTATGATGATGATGGTGGTGATGATGATGGTGATGCATCCGCAGTGATTGTTGATGAGGATGGTGGTAATGATGCACATCGTCAGGAGCCTCACCATGGTCATGAGTGCGTGAACTGCTGTTGCTGCTCTGCGTCGAACTGTGGGTGGGATCTTCTGTATATTCGTAAGTAGATGACATTGTGTTTTGATTATGGTGCTGCTGATGCGCAATAGAATTTTGTAACTGAAGTTGAATGTCCTGGGTACTTTCTGAAGTTTCTTGGTGTACTTGTTGCTGAATCGCTCTCAACTGCTGGTTTCTAGTAGGTGGACGAGCGTCAGGAAGGGCGAACTTCAGCTTCTTCCAGAAATTAGAATCACCCCAGCGGAGCCAAGTGTTTGTTTTGAGATATAACCTTAAATCAGGATCTAGGTCACCAGGAGAGACTTCCCCAAGTAAAATCACAATAAGTCTTCGTCGTCTGTCCCTCAACACTTCATGATGAGCAGATCTGAATTCGTAACGCCTCCATTCAGATTTGATGAAATTATCAGAAAGAACCAATAACGTCCTTTTACTAGATTCGACAGCACTTAAAATACTATCAGTAACATAAGCACCCATGGAAAAGTCTCGATAATGCAAACAGAGTTTATATGGTGGGTTGCCTCTTTCTAATTCAGGAGCTAATATTTGTGTAACGAACACTTCATCTTTGGAGCTGTAACTAACAAATGCATCAAACACTTTGCCATTATCTTCACTTATGTCACTTTTGTAGAATAGTCTGATACCATGTTTAGCATAGATATAAACTCTAATTTTATTTCTATTGTAGAATACTAACAAGAATACGGACACGAATAATGCAACTGCACCCAATGTGATACTTGGCACGATGATTTGACCGTAATTCAATCCACTACGCAGAGTAGCTCTTTCTGAAAGCTCACTCTCACAAATAGTGCTGTTGTTGGAGGCGATTTGGTGGCCACTTTCATCGTGAGTACCATTTTGAAGGCAGTACAACTGATCAGTATCAACTGATGTTATCTTCTCAGTAACAATCATTTCGTGTAGCCATTCTCGTAATTGACCTAGGAAACTGCATTCACAACTCCACGGATTACGACCAAGTTTAACAGATATCAATGAGTGACTCAGTTGGTTGAAGCTCATTGTTTGAATCAAATTACCATCTATTCTCAGTACACGCAAAGACGTTAGTAAGCTGAAGGTTGTGTTACGAATGTTTGTGATTTGATTATTATGTAAATACAACTCACGTAGCAAGGATAAACTTTCAAATTCAAAGCCTTTCAAAACTTTCAGGTTATTATCATTCAAATACAAAACTTTAAGCTGCTTCAAACCGTTGAAAGTTCTATTCAAGATTGTATTCACAAAACTATCATTTAGATAAAGTACTTGTAAGTTCTTTCGGCCAATGAAAGTATGACTTGAGAGCGAATCAATGTTATTGCCGTCTAAGTAAACTTCCGAAGCATCCATAGGCAGTCTATCAGGAACAGATTTGTAGCCACTATTGGAACAATCTACTATGTTAGCCATCCAAGATTGGTCATGATAGCAAGTACAGTTCTTAGGACATGACATCTCACAATCGCAGGCATCGAATTCACAGCAGTGACATAAGGATTCGCAGTGAGATTCGTATCCACAGAGGAACTGGAGCTTATGAACCTCCAATAATGGGAGGAAGGTTTGGCCTCTTGCATTCAAAAGACTGCAGGTAATGGCAGCGAGGTCCACCACTCGTGGAGTCTGTCGAATTTCTTCCTGAGCATTGATCTTCTGTAGCCAATGCAACGTGCAGTCGCACTCCAAAGGATTCTCTCCAATGTAAAACTCAGGTCGTGCTTTGGAAGGATCCAAAACTGAAAGTCGCAAGGCGTTTTGATTCAGATGTCGTATCTTATTAGAGAATAAATCAACTCTGGTTAAATTCTTTTTCTTGAAGAAAGTGTAAGGTTGAATTTGACTTATTTGATTGCCATTCAGGAAAATAGTTTCAATTGAATCGGGTATGGAACCAGAACTTATCTCCCGAAGCCTATTAAAACTAGCGTCTAGAATTAACAAATTCAATTTACTTTCTATTTCGTAGAAGTTCCCTAGTTCATTTATTCTATTCGCCCTCAGATCGAGAAACTGAAGCCCAGAGGGGATGAAGTGGTAATCAAATGTCTCCAAGTGATTTTGCGATAAATTCAACCATTTCAAATTGGTTAAATTAAAGAATAGATTATGAGCACTTATGAGTGAATTGTTATCAACGCGAATCGCTTTCAAATTCTTATTGTGATCAAATGAACCCTTTTCTATTCTTTTAATTTTGTTAGATGATAAGTTTAACACTCTGAGCATATTCAAATATTTAAATACTTCCTTAGAAACTATTTCTATGTCATTATAAGCCAAATTCAGCACAGATAACTGCTGCAAATTTTTTAGGGATCTTTCTGTCACTTCTGAAATTCTGTTTCCACTCAGATCTAAACTTATCAAATTTTGGAGTTTTCGTAGAACTAAAGGCACATCCTTTATGTAGTTCACATTCAGATGAATATCTTTAAGTATCGTAGAATTTCTCAGAGCATCGCTGTCAATAGTAAAGATCTGATTGTGATCAAGTCTAAGATGCGACAGGTTGACTAGTCCGGATAGTGTCAGATCTGTGAGGATCTTCAGTCTGTTTTCTGAAAGTATCAGAGTGTGGAGTCGAAACAGACCCGAGAAGGTGTTGTCGCCAATGCTTTCGATGATGTTCCGTTCAATGTTCAGAACCTGAAAGAGAAAAATCAAAATTAATATTTTTAAAATATAAAGAATGATCTACAGTATTAATTCAGCACCATGTTTTACATGCTCTGAAAATTAATACCTGTATGATAAATCTAATATATAATTGACAAGGTAACGGTATAGTTCAGCGATCAACCTCTCAGGATTATGTTCCATAAACATACAGGCATAAAAACTCGAGCGCCTGCAGGAATAGGCGAGCAGCGTTTTGATTCCAGTGACAACCACATGTAAGATACCGACCGCCTCTCAACTAGAGCAACTTGACGATCAAAAATGCTAATCAGATGATTTGCACAATTAACGTCAACCAACGCAAATGTAAATGATAGTTCGATTTCTTCTCAACATAGAAAGTAATAGATATATACCTAAATGAGGCAAATTATAATTGTTAGTTTTTCTAAAGTGAATAGTATATGTTAGCTTAAATGATTTTGTAATTCAGTAGTAAGTGCGGATTAATAATACAAATTTAGTAGCAATAATTATTATTAAAATAACTAATTTCATTGGTATTGTAACAATAATTTTAATTATCTTTGAAATGCAGGCATGAGCCATCATGCACTAAAATTAGGTACAGTACTACGATTATGTTAATTATGCTTAGTTAACAACCGGGTATTAAATATGAAAGTTTAAACCTTAAATTCCAAGATAAAAAACTCGAGATAAATCACTGTGCTAAATCTCTCCAGCAAATCATTATGGAACTAATATTTGGATTAGATTTAGAAAGAGATAAAGCTACAGCTCCTAACTGGATCAATTCAAATGAGCTTCATTAAGATTTGAGTTAGTTTATGAGAGTTCTCCTTCGGGCATTCTAACTAGGTAGGTAAGTAGGTAGGTAGTCAAGTTCTAACTAGGTAGGTAGGTAGCTAGCAAAGTGCTAACGGTAGGTAGCTTTGACTTCATTAAATCCTGTGCCTTCACATGGGTGTGCTCAACGTAACTAGTTTCTGATAATGCCTTCGACTGAATTAATTTGGTGACGAGTTATAGATTAGCAGAGGATAAACATCCATAGTGCTCAGAAAAACCAGCTGCTTTGGAAAAGATTCAGCCAAATGCTGAAAATTTCTGTAAAGTCCTAGCAGGAAATGTGGGTTGATCATGACTTAACTGCTAGTGAATTAACATGAATTAACATAATTTCAAAATTCAAAACTAGAAAGGTGTTTCAATTACATTTTTGCTAACCAGATCAAAAATTGCATTAAAAACTGAAATTGATTAAGATCATAATCATTTAACTAAAGAAAAGTTTTTGATGTGAATATATTAGCCTATTTCAATGAATTATATTCAGAAATCTTAATACTTTTCTCCAGATACTGTTCTGGAGCCAAAGACTGAGTAACTGCTTATTACTGTCGTTAGGCAGGAAATTCCAGGGTTGAGACAAACTAGCATATCACCTCATCTTTGACAACTACTCAACTAGGTATCAGAAACTTAACATCTCGGGCATGGCTGAACTGGAACTAAATATTACACGCAAATTAAGCGAGGAAACAAAGACAAGAAAAAAAGATAGAAAAAGAGATGGAAATAAATGAGGGTTTGGAAATAATTTTAAAATTAAGAAGAAGTACTCGAAGTATTTAAAAACTTGATATATAAATTAATTTGTATTTTTCAAGGAATGCAAAATAATACTATTTACTAGAACATCTATATATTCCGTGCTAGATAATTTGACCCACTAGTAATTTGACCCCTCCTTGATTTGACCCCAGTGATGTAATTTGACCCCTCCTTGATTTGACCCCAGTGATGTAATTTGACTTTAAGAATGAAATAAAATAGTCTATTTAAATGTAATAGCATATCAAAATATAATAGTATGAAAAATATTTTAAGAGCCCAGAAGAGTATATTTTGAAATAAATAAATGAATTTATCCTTTAAGCTTGTAGCACAGTTACATAATATTGACATAAAATCAGCGTAAGTGAATCATCCAAGAATCAAATAACAGGGAGAGGGGAGTTAAAAATAATCAGAATTGCCCCGGCAGTCAGAATTACCCCCGGGAAGCAGAATCACCCAGAGAGTCCGAATCACCCAGAGAGTCCGAATCACCCAGAGAGTCCGAATCACCCAGAGAGTCCGAATCACCCAGAGAGTCCGAATCACCCAGAGAGTCCGAATCACCCAGAGAGTCCGAATCACCCAGAGAGTCCGAATCACCCAGAGAGTCCGAATCACCCAGAGAGTCCGAATCACCCAGAGAGTCCGAATCACCCAGAGAGTCCGAATCACCCAGAGAGTCAGAATCACCCAGAGAGTCAGAATCACCCAGAGAGTCAGAATCACCCAGAGAGTCAGAATCACCCAGAGAGTCAGAATCACCCAGAGAGTCAGAATCACCCAGAGAGTCAGAATCACCCAGAGAGTCAGAATCACCCAGAGAGTCAGAATCACCCAGAGAGTCAGAATCACCCAGAGAGTCAGAATCACCCAGAGAGTCAGAATCACCCAGAGAGTCAGAATCACCCAGAGAGTCAGAATCACCCAGAGAGTCAGAATCACCCAGAGAGTCAGAATCACCCAGAGAGTCAGAATCACCCAGAGAGTCAGAATCACCCAGAGAGTCAGAATCACCCAGAGAGTCAGAATCACCCAGAGAGTCAGAATCACCCAGAGAGTCAGAATCACCCAGAGAGTCAGAATCACCCAGAGAGTCAGAATCACCCAGAGAGTCAGAATCACCCAGAGAGTCAGAATCACCCAGAGAGTCAGAATCACCCAGAGAGTCAGAATCACCCAGAGAGTCAGAATCACCCAGAGAGTCAGAATCACCCAGAGAGTCAGAATCACCCAGAGAGTCAGAATCACCCAGAGAGTCCGAATCACCCAGAGAGTCCGAATCACCCAGAGAGTCAGAATCACCCAGAGAGTCAGAATCACCCAGAGAGTCAGAATCACCCAGAGAGTCCGAATCACCCAGAGAGTCCGAATCACCCAGAGAGTCCGAATCACCCAGAGAGTCCGAATCACCCAGAGAGTCCGAATCACCCAGAGAGTCCGAATCACCCAGAGAGTCCGAATCACCCAGAGAGTCCGAATCACCCAGAGAGTCCGAATCACCCAGAGAGTCCGAATCACCCAGAGAGTCCGAATCACCCAGAGAGTCCGAATCACCCAGAGAGTCCGAATCACCCAGAGAGTCCGAATCACCCAGAGAGTCCGAATCACCCAGAGAGTCCGAATCACCCAGAGAGTCCGAATCACCCAGAGAGTCCGAATCACCCAGAGAGTCCGAATCACCCAGAGAGTCCGAATCACCCAGAGAGTCCGAATCACCCAGAGAGTCCGAATCACCCAGAGAGTCCGAATCACCCAGAGAGTCCGAATCACCCAGAGAGTCCGAATCACCCAGAGAGTCCGAATCACCCAGAGAGTCCGAATCACCCAGAGAGTCCGAATCACCCAGAGAGTCCGAATCACCCAGAGAGTCCGAATCACCCAGAGAGTCCGAATCACCCAGAGAGTCCGAATCACCCAGAGAGTCCGAATCACCCAGAGAGTCCGAATCACCCAGAGAGTCCGAATCACCCAGAGAGTCCGAATCACCCAGAGAGTCCGAATCACCCAGAGAGTCCGAATCACCCAGAGAGTCCGAATCACCCAGAGAGTCCGAATCACCCAGAGAGTCCGAATCACCCAGAGAGTCCGAATCACCCAGAGAGTCCGAATCACCCAGAGAGTCCGAATCACCCAGAGAGTCCGAATTACCCAGAGAGTCCGAATCACCCAGAGAGTCCGAATTACCCAGAGAGTCCGAATCACCCAGAGAGTCCGAATCACCCAGAGAGTCCGAATCACCCAGAGAGTCCGAATCACCCAGAGAGTCCGAATCACCCAGAGAGTCCGAATCACCCAGAGAGTCCGAATCACCCAGAGAGTCCGAATCACTCAGAGAGTCCGAATTACCATTCGCGATATATTCGAATTCATAAACTGAAGTCCGGTAACAAGTATGACAACATAACATAACACAAATTTTAATAAATTATATTATTCATAATTTCATAGGTACACTTATTATTTAAATATTAGAATGGCCATTGAAGATACACATGTAACATCAAAATCAGTTAGATTTATTGCCTAAATTTTTAATTCTGATCAGCACTATGAAATTTAATACAGTACTTCATATTCAAGCCAAAAAATTATATATCAATTTCATAAAAAACAAACGGCAAAGGAGTCGTTCATCAGCATTCGCGATTAAAATTATTTTTCTAGGTGTTTTACGTCTGCTTCAGAGTCAAAGGCCATATCGCTGACGACAAAAGGAAATTAAATACAAGGGACTGGAAGGAGCAGTCAGATAGGAAAGTGGCTCCATGAACAAGGTCACCTGTGACAATACTCATGGATGAAGAAAAGCTACTGCGTGAATGCAGTCACTTACTAAGGAATGTGACGAGAGGGGACACAAGCACCACCGGCTGCACTCATGGATAGAAGATGAAAATGAAGAAGTGATAGTAAATGAAGAGCATGAACAAAGTCTAAGACTTCTTAGTTGAAGGGCAAAACCCTAGCACTATCCTCTAAAACTGCAAGTAGCGGTAAAAAAAATCGATAAATATAGTAAAAATGACTACATAATCCAAATTACAGCCGTTCGGGGCCCAAGGGACGCCACCCCAATCTCTTCCATTCACCCACAAGACAACTTTAGGATAGGGCCTATGGGGGCAACGATTTTTTTAAATTATGCTCCAAACTACAACAGTTCAGGGTACAAGAGAACACTCCCCAGCAGGGCCCTAAACAGAATATATACATATACTGCCATTTTTTCTTTATAATATCAATACTCGATACAATTGATGTTTTGAGGTATACAACTACTAGAATAGACATTAGCTAAATATCGCCCTGTCAGTATTTGTACTACATTGTCTAATCTTCAGTGTTCGAAGGTGAAACACTTCAAATTTGCATGTCAATCTAGGTACTAACAAATGCGATAATAGCTTGTCACAATGCATCAGCAAGCTAGACAACAAGATAAGGCACTACTAAAGTACATTAGCAACCTGGGCGATAACATTAGCTAGCTAATAATTTGTAGCGAAAACATTATTTACAGAATAGACTGCCAATGGTTTCCACGGTGTCCTGACAATTCGTCGCCTGGACAATTCGTCCCCAAACAATTCGTGGCCGATTAAAAATGAAAGATATAATTTATAGTATTATTATAATTGGTGGAAGTGAATTCATTTAATTAAAGGGAGCTAATTTTCTTTTCAACGAAATAAGTGGTTGGTACGATGCACTTTTATCTTATAATATATTGATAATTACAAATGTAATTAATGCACATATAATTATATTTTTATTACAATAATATTTTTATTGAAAAGCTTAGACTATCATTCTAATAGTCATTGAATGGTTCGCTAAGTATAATTCATCCAAAATTGTGGGTTTTTATTGATGCCTTAAATTTAAATAGAGAAGTTAATCAGGCTATTGCTAAATTTCAACAACATCCTCAATGTGCTAAAATCCATGAAAAAAAAATAAAGGGATAAGAATAAACACACCTTTATGTGATCAGCAATTATAGCGATGGAAATAATAAAATATCTTTTTCGAAGGCCATTGCTAACAACATAAAAGTTTTACTGAATTTCGTTAATTTTCATATCTCAAATCTAAAATATTGTTTCAGTGATTTTATACATTAATTCTAACATTTTCTTTGTTATAATATAGCAATGTTAGTTAATAGTTGTTGTTTTCTATACTGCATACATGAGCATTTAAAATATTACCTTTTTGTTTAAATTTGAATATTTTTCTTCTTTGCGATAGTAACCAGCTCAGTAAAAATTATATTACACTAAAAAATTCAAATTTTATATTTACTAGTTTTTATCTGTAATTTTCAAAAAGTTATAATTATATTATAAATTATATCTATTTTATTTTCAATCGGCGACGAATTGTCCATGCGACAAGTTGTCCAGGCGACGAATTGTCAAATGCGACAAGTTGTCTTAGCACCGTTTCCATGTCCCTAATTTTCACTCGCGAAATTAATGCGATAGATTCAGGAAGTATAATTTGATACCTAGAAAATTTCACAATGTAGATGCTTGTTTTTTGAAAACATTCATAAAAGGATGTACTAAAAAGTATCATTTCATCATCATAAATATAGATAGTAATTGCCATATAGCCATGATATTACATATTCGTATACACTTTACGGTACTAATAGCAATATGGTTCTAAATTCATAGGGTAACATATCTATGGATTCAAGTTCAGCTATGGAGACTGTGGCTTTTCATATCGCAATTATTTAAACGATAAAAAAATTATGAAGCAGTTAGACATGAAATAATACTTCAAATCCCAAGTCAACTACCAACATTCGGTGACAATTCTAAAGGGAGCAGAAAATCTATTTCGTGATTAAATTTAAATACAAAAGAATGGGATAGGATACAAGCACTGTTGAATGCACTCAAGTATGCACTCTACTTGCCGGTTGTATGCAGCCTGCACGTATGACCTGCCTCATAATATGCCTGACTTGTCCGACTATTACCCAGACCCGAAATATATGCGAGAGTAATATCCCTTCTAGACCTCTGGACCGGTCACGCCCGTTCTCACTTTTTTGAAAGCGGCCGGGTGATCCAGGAGTCTCAACAGAATGTTCCTACCCCTCATGTTTTTCTTGATTGTTTATTTTCTATTCTTTAATTTTGTTATCTTGGATGCATCCCCAAATGGATGTGCAGTTGTCAGCTGTCGTGATCCAGTGGAAGACACAACTTTGTCAACAACATCTTACGGAAGAAATCGAAAAGTAGAAAGCAATCGAATCCTAAAGCAGACGGTGAAATTAATCCTGAACCTAATACTCATATCCATTCATGAATTCATTGCTACAATCTTTCTCACGCTTAAGGTATACCAATATATTTCGGACACACCTATACCTAAGATAGGTCACCCCAATTTTTACTCTCACAGCAGGATACCCTAGGAAAGCGTTTGCTAACTAGGCCTAACTGGTATCTTGAGGTGCACGATATGGTCATTTTTAGCCAAACTATTACTCCGCTCAATCACCAACTCACTGAGTTATGAGAAACGTGACCTGCGAAATACTATACCCGGTTAGATCATAGGGTTATGGAAGAAATTGATTAAAATTACTAAATTATAACCTAGTTATTGATCTTAATTTGATGAAAGTTTGCGCTCATCAAATATTAGATTTTCAAGTCACGAAGGTGTCAGACTTAAGGTTTCTTTGTTGATAATGAATTTTTGAGATGAAATTTGGCGGGAAAAATGCTAAAAAAAATTATTACACTTATAGATGAAGTAACGTAGTAATTTGATCATGAAAAAGCTAATATATTTATATCATGACAACAGAATTACTCTCAGTAAAAAGAAGATTAGTTAATATTTTACAAATTTTGATTTGTAATCTTTAATAATTTGCAAGCAGAGTTCATGGTATTGCTTGTTCCGCAAGCTTATGTCACGACGCACGGCCTTAAATGTATGCCAGCCAACAATGATTTGGGTTAGAGATGGTTATACTTCATCCTTTAAATGGTATGGGGTTAACAGCCAGAGACAGTCACGATCATTTGAAAGAGAAAAAGCCGCACAGATAATTAGGTACCTGAGTTATAATAAGTAATTAGGTACTGGAGTTATAATAAGTAATTAGGTAACAAATAGGAGCATACGTGATAAATTGTGATAAGGATCAACTTGTTAGTGATTTAACGTCTGCTTTGGAACTAAAGCCATATCGCCAAGAGGAAACAAAGTACAAGGGACTCCGGTGAAGCAGACAGGAAAGTGGTAACAAATGAAAATGCTCATAAATGCAGAAAAGCTACTCCGTGAATGCAGTCAATTAATGTGACTAAAAAGGACACAAGCACCGGTGACTGCAGTCACGGTGGAAGAGGAAAATGAAGATGTGATAGCTATATATGAAGGCTACAAACGTAACCGAACAAAACTTAAATCTTTCCATCCATCATAAACAGATTCGAGATGGAGACCTTGGGGGCTTATTTTTATTACATAGTCAAGCTCAAAAAACTAGAAAATCCTATATAGAAACATTAAGAGTAATGTGAAAAAAATTTAATAGTAGCTATATTACAGTTTCAAGAGAGAATGATCAAAAAGTATAAAATATGGATTCAAGGTAGCAAGGTTACTACATAAAATAATAGTTTATTGCTAAACCTAAATCATAAAAAGTATACTTTTAGAGCTAACACAAGAGAACAATTTTATATTTGAAACAGAAAAAATATTAGGATGAAAAAAATACTAAACCATTTTAACACTGAATTACACAATTCAAATTTATACTCGAAATAAATTGTACAATATTACAAATAGATGACATTTAAAAGTTCAGTAATATGTTGGAATTTTAAATGATTGTGGTTAGGGCATTAGGATATGATTTTTATATAAATATTTTCAAATACTGTAGGCTACCTACCTATTCTTTTTATGATTCATTTAAAAAATATTTTCAAATACTGAAGGCTACCTACCTATTCTCTAAAATTGATTTATTTTGAAAATATTTTCAAACACTGTACCTATATATTCTCTTAATAAGTTCATCCATTTTAATTAAACCCCTGTTTAATACAAGTCATTGAATTACAAATAAATAAAAGATCCCATAGTACCTATACCAGTGTTCATGGATGCATGAAAGCTACTCAACAACCTTATGATTATAAAGAACTTCTATTTGTGAATTAAACAGCTAGCAAATTGAAAAGTTGGAAACATGAAGTACTTTTACCAGTATACTTTGACAGTACACCAATTTATTTATTTATTTAGCAGTATATACTTAAAAGCTACAAGACTTTCAAAATTTAAATTCCTCAAGGGTAGGTTACAAATTATAGGTCAGTACCACATCTTCGGTCATATAAGAAAAAACATAAAAATTGTTATTAGAAAGTACTGTGTGATAATAATAATTTTTATATCGTTTTTCTTATATGATCGAAGATGTAGTACAGACCGATAATTCGTAACTTACCCTAATCATTAATAATTATTTAAATTAACACATAGGGTGAGGTTTGACTTACTGAAATATTTCACATTATCGAACATATAAACAAAATTTAATAATTGAAATAACGAGTTCAATTATAATTAGTCATATGATCGAAATTGAGAAACCAAACGATAACTCGAAGTTTACCCTAACTATAGTAAATCTAATTATATCATTTCTTAATTACCTAACTAGTTAGTTCAGGTATTAGGTATGGACAGAGTGGCTAATTAGTGAGGCAGGTAATGAGTACACCTGAGCAGAACACCTTTCGCCTACCGTGTGATTAGTGGTACTTTAGAAATAGAGGCGGTATGTCCCAGGCAAGAAGAATTTATCCCTGGGATATTAAGGGAATATCCCAGGGAAGAAGAATTTATCCCTGGGATAATTAAGGGAATATCCCAGGCAAGAAGATTTATCCCTGGGATATTAAGATAATATCCCAGGCAAGAACGATTTATTCCTGGGATATTAAGGGAATATCCCAGGCAAGAGAAAATTATCCCTTGGATATTAAGGGAATATCCCAGGCAAGGACGATTTATTCCTGTGATATTAAGGGAATATCCCAGACAAGAAAAAATTATCCCTGGGATATTAAGGGAATATCCCAGACAAGAAAAAATTATCCCTGGGATATTAAGGGAATATCCCAGGCAAGAAGAATTTATTCCTGCGATATCAAGAGAATATCCCAGGCAAGAAGGATTAATTCCTGAGACGTGTCTGTCGGAATAGGTTTAAAAATCTAAGACCTAGATTCTAGAATATCTTATCAAGTGGGTAAGTTCCTAGTTATCGACCAGTTCCAAATTAACAATCATAGAATAAATTAGTTATAGTTTTAACTAGTAATTATTATTTGAATTCATGATACCTGGTCGTGATATCCATGATACCTGGTCGTGATAT
This sequence comes from Caprella mutica, assembly GCA_947561585.1. Lineage (NCBI taxonomy): Eukaryota > Metazoa > Arthropoda > Malacostraca > Amphipoda > Caprellidae > Caprella > Caprella mutica. Next base: position 225,278 of record CANNZV010001944.1, read on the forward strand.
CCATGATACCTGGTCGTGATATCCATGATACCTGGTCGTGATATCCATGATACCTGGTCGTGATATCCATGATACCTGGTCGTGATATCCATGATACCTGGTCGTGATATCCATGATACCTGGTCGTGATATCCATGATACCTGGTCGTGATATCCATGATACCTGGTCGTGATATCCATGATACCTGGTCGTGATATCCATGATACCTGGTCGTGATATCCATGATACCTGGTCGTGATATCCATGATACCTGGTCGTGATATCCATGATACTTGGTATATCATGGATTCAAATAATAATAACTAGATAAAACTATTTAATAATATATAATTTATTATTTGATTGTTATGTGGAGCTGGTCGATAACTTGGAACTTACCCCCATATTAAAAGAATTCATGTTATTAAAAAAAATCAATATTGATTAGTTTTAAATTTATGATTGATAAATTACGATAATAATTTATCGTTATAAATTATCTTTTTATTGTTGGTTATAAATTATAATCACTGATAAATAATAATGCATTTAAATGATCATTAAAATTGTCTTTAAATTCATATTTCACATGTGCGTCAAATTAGGGTTTGTAAGACAATATTTTTCAAAAAACATTTTTTTTTCATTAAAAAAAGAACCTAGAATATTAGGTTCATTTTTCTGTTACGGCGATATCCTTTTTAAATTCATTTCATGAAAACTTGCCTCGTATTTAATATATTTTAGGCCTTAAAAATTTTAGTAAATAGAATTAGGTTTTAAAAAGCAGTAATAGACGAAAATTGAAATATTAACATTTAGAAGAGTAGGTTCTGAGTCATAGGACGGTTTACATATTTTATACCTAATAATTAATAATCAAAATAAGTTAAATAATTAGTATATACTTTTCCTTATGTGATCGAAAATGTGGAACTGTTCAATAATTCAGCACTTACCCTGAATGAACTTCAGCAAACGTACTTATATATTTTAGTGAATAGTATAGGTATGACATCAATAAAAGCTACATTTCAATGTGAATTGGTAAACAATTAATAATGAAGTTAACCATCGGTATTTTTATAAGTATCATTATAGAAGTATCATTATAGAAGTATCATTATAGAAGTATCATTATAGAAGTATCATTATAGAAGTATCATTATATAATTAACTATAGCTGTACTAAAGTGACAATTATACCTGGATAAAATTTGGACTGGTATATTTAAAACTCATCAAAATGTTGAAATATACAATTATTATATTTTAGTAAACAATTAAATATAAAGTTTATTTTAATTTTTTACCTATTGGAATTTTCATTGGGCATTTAATACGCATAAGGAAATTGAAACTTTACTCTATAGCTTGAAAAATTATTATACTTGAGACAAAATTTTATATCAAAATATAATTTTTATATTGCTAAGGATTATTTTGATTCAATTTTGAGAATTTTTCTAATTATGCATATATCCACAATAAAATTTTATTATTATGTAATAAAAAATTGGAAATATTTAATAATAAAAAACAAGTTATACACCTAGGTGAAATATATATACTAACTGAATTATATCACAATTAAAAACTCATATTTTAAAAATAGTTTTAAAACTTTCACCCATCAGAATATGTAATGTTTTTCAAAGTGAATAAGGTCGAATAGGTAATTAAAGTAATTGGTTTTGTTCTTTCAAGTCGTACATTAGGTACCGAGGCGTAATGAAACTGTCGACGCTTGTTAGTTCATTCGTCACGTCCAGTTAAAATACACAAGAGAGCAGAGGGTGGTAATTACGTTAGGGGAGCAGATGTCTGTTATTAAATACTCCATAAATGTAGGTAGCACTAAAAATAACTTATACCAATAAAAAAAACAGAAAATTTAAATATATTTTTTCAATAGATAAACGTTCGAAACTATGAATAATTAACATTTCAGTATAAGAGATGAAAAAAGAAACTTTAGAAATGGTTGTCCAAGTGATATACCGAGCGCATCAATTTCTGAAAAGGTTTTCCGCTTCAGATGGTTATTTACGTGAAGTTTCTGTTCTACGGCACCACGTTAATTAGAATTGCCTTTTTAGCGGAAATCACTATCATTATAAAGCCACAGAACAATAGGCTGAAAGGAAAAAGGCGTCCTGCTTACCTGCAAGTTCGTAAGATCCCTGAATGTAGCAGGGTCAAGTCTGCTGATCTTGTTACGAGATAAATCCAAGCTGGCTAGTATTCTCAGATCCATAAATGTTTCAGAGTTCACCCAAGTGTTAGTAAGCTCATTGTCCGACAAATCTAAATCCATGAGCATTGAAAGGCCGGTAAACAGACCAGGAGCTAGAACTGTAATTGAGTTATTTCTGGCATACAAAGCCGTGAGTCTCTTGTTCTCTTTGAATAGCTCTGGCGGTAGAGTGCTGAGAAGGTTTCCGGATAAATCCAGGACTTTGAGAGAGTACATTCCGAAAAGAGCTTGATCCTCTATTTTCTGAATGCCATTGAGACTGATGTTGAGGGAGGTGAGATTCTTGAGGGCTGCAAATGCTAAAGGTGGTACGCAACTGAAATGATTCAGGGAGATATCTATTGCATGCAACCTTGGCGCACATCTTCCGATTATCCGATTGAAACTAAGGTCATCCACATTTTGAAGTTTGTTTCTCGAAAGATTTAAAGAGGTCAATCGGTCCAGGTCACAGAAAATTCGCGGTGGAAGAGTCCATATGTTATTATCACCCAAGTTTAAATTCTTAAGTTTATGGAGGTACATAAACGCATTCGGAGATACTGTTAGCGTCATAGCTGACCAATCAGTATTATAAGTCCGAAGGGTTAAATTTTTGAGATTTGATAACCCGGCGAAAGCATCTCTAGGAATCGCTCCAATTTTGCAGTACTCTATTTTAAGTTCTTGTAGTTTTTTCATATGCACAAAGCTATTATTTCTGAGAGAACTTTGGAAGAATAAAACATCACTGCACTCTACACTTAGACTAATAGTTACCCTAGCGGGTATAACGCTGAAGTTGGTGGTATCTAGTTCACTATTGATAGTCCGCAGACGACACACTAGCTTGACTTTGTCATCTGCGGTGCCTGTCATCTGGCAATCATCCGGGGCATCAAATGCGGCCCCATTGATGTACGGCACCACGAGTGCCCACGAGAGGAGAGTCCAAACCGCCCACACACCCTGCATCGTGTGAACCTCGAAGACTCAAACTACGACCATCTCTGCTGCCCCTCAGTCCCGCATAGCGCCATCTTAAGAAACACTTTTACCACTACTATTCATGAACTCGCTAGGAAATAAAATAACACATGCTGCAATAAGCTGCTAAAACCTCAATTGATTTTATCACATCATCCAGACAGGCACTGAAGAATAGAACACTCTCAATGGAAATGTAATCTCACACACAATCGATTGGCCAATCGTGGAATGTGACTGGGGTTCATGAGAATAGGAATTTGAGCACACAGGAACGACGTGCACACCCTCTCACCAGCAGCTAACACCAAATACTGACTCAAACTGACCAACCTCCAACTTCTTGGCTGGCAGTCGACTTGATTGCGATGCCCCAGGCTATGTATACCGTCGAGGCTCCACCCACCCCTATAGAGCTCTCCAGTCGCCTCAATTGTCGAATATTTACACAAAGAAATTTACCATGAACTTGTAGGAACGTTAGGAAGGTAAGTGGCTCCTTTAATTTCCTCTCATCACGCATCATCTGCTCTAAAATAGGATGAATTTCTCCTTGAACAATTCCCCCGTGGCCGACTGTGGACCGTTTGGGATTACCTGATGACAGATTGATTAATAAGCTGTGTGCATAAGAATAAAGCTTTGGAAATGTGCTAGTGGGCAAAGAGTATACACGCACACACTCGTTTGGGTGTATGATATATGTCTGAGAATTTGCCTGCCCCTCCACCCCTCTCCAGCACGCTCAGCTCATCTCCCCATTTAATTTGCGAATGATAGGGAGATGAAATATTGGGTGAGTGGGAAATTGGCAGCAAGTTCATATTTAGGCGTGAAGAACAGACTGGCGCGGCTTAATCCACACCGTTTGGATTATTGCACTGTGTTATCTTTGGAGGAGATTTAGAAAGCGGGCAGACACATATGAAGAATAATCTATACTCTGTGTATGGAATGGAAACTTGGTATGCATGCCAGCAGGTATATATGGGGCACACTATATCCACAAACAAAATAATAACTGTACCCGCGATGTAGATAACTATTTCAACACTGTTGAAGTCTCTAAATTTTTATAACATTTTTATCAAGAGCTTCCGTATTAATATTGAAAAGGAAATACCATAAATGTAGTATTTATTATTGGGATTGCATTAGTTAACTTAAAATTAGTATATCATCTCTAATAATTAAATAGAAAAACTCACTATAAGAACGTATCACATTTCATAGTAAAATATCCTATGATATGAATATCACAATACGAATTGTATTGTTATACTAAAATGATTTATAATGAGACATATCCAATATATTAAAAATACTTGATACTATAAATAGTTCTTTGTAGAAATAAGGTAACTATAACAAGGTAAGTTGGTAACTATAATAAGGTAACTATAACAAGGTAACTATAACAAGGTTACTATAACAAGGTAAGTTGGTAACTATAATAAGGTAACTATAACAAGGTAACTATAACAAGGTTACTATAACAAGGTAAGTTGGTAACTATAATAAGGTAACTATAACAAGGTAAGTTGGTAACTATAATAAGGTAACTATAACAAGGTAAGTTGGTAACTATAATAAGGTAACTATAACAAGGTAACTATAATAAGGTAACTATAACAAGTCCTTGCACATCTTTATTTCATATTATTTGTTATAAATTCCTTTTTCTGTATGTCATTGTAGATCTGATGTTATTTACTATATATGCAATCAACATATTGAAAACACTGGATTTAAATTAATCATTTTGAATTAATTAACCAAACTTCTTCGTTAATGAAATTAAATTTGAAACTCGAAATAAATTCAAAATAGAAAATTTCTACCTTTATTTTCATAATTTATTTAATTGCATAGAGAGAAAGAAACATAAACATTAGAAGTTAAATTACAGTCTCTATTTAGAAGAAGTTTAATTTTACATTTTATTTTCATATTTCCTTAACATGTATTCTAAATATATCAACATATATAAAATGCTAAATTCCGTACATAATTTTAATTTAAAATGATAACGATGTTAAATTATGTTCGATACTGTTCAGTTCATAGAATAGACTTTAGAATACTGTGAGCTAAAGAATAAGAAGATAGAAGATATCTGCGATAGATGCAGGACGTCTAATTGCCTAATTGAGACAAGTACACATGTGGGCGAGTGTACACTGGTTTTACTAAACGGCAGAAAGAAGCTAGTAAGGTAAATCCACACTGGAAGATATGACACAGTAGCCGATAGTAAGCTACTAAATGATGTTCGTTTTCGATAGAAAGGATCTATTCAGTGTACCATGTAGTGGCTAGGAAGGATCTTTTCAGTGTACCGTGTAGTGGCTAGGAAGGATCTTTTCAGTGTACCATGTAGTGGCTAGGAAGGATCTTTTCAGTGTACCATGTAGTGGCTAGGAAGGATCTTTTCAGTGTACCATGTAGTGGCTAGAAAGGATCTATTCAGTGTACCATGTAGTGGCTAGAAAGGATCTTTTCAGTGTACCGTGTAGTGGCTAGCAAGGATCTTCTCAGTAAACCATGTAGTGGCTAAGAAGGATCTTTTCAGTGTACCGTGTAGTGGCTAGGAAAGATCTTCTCAGTGTACCATGTAGTGGCTAGAAAGGATCTATTCAGTGTACCATGTAGTGGCTAGGAAGGATTTTTTCAGTGTACCTTGTAGTGGCTAGGAAGGATCTTTTCAGTGTACCGTGTAGTGGCTAGGAATGAAATTTTACAGCGTACCGTGTAGTGGGTAGGAAGGATCTTTTCAGTGTACCTTGTAGTGGCTAGGAAGGATCTTTTCAGTGTACCGTGTAAGCTAGAACGGATCTTTTCAGTGTAGTTGAAATAATACGGTAGACTGAAAAAATCCTCCCTAGCCACAACACAGTACACTGAAAAGATCATTCCTAGCAATTTTTTATCGAAAACTGAACATCTTTCAGTAACTATCTGTAGGCTACTGTATGTTTGCCCTACCTAAACAGACATCAAAGTTCTATTTTGCTCTGCACTTTTACCCCTTCTCCCAGTGCACAATTAAAGCAATCAACTCACGCAGTGAATAGCTTCAAATGATACACCTCAAGATGAAGAACCATCCACTAAACAGTTCACGAGATCAGCTACGATACCTCATTGCAAACGGACAATAATAATCGAAAATAATATCTATTAATCAATTGCATTTCTATAACTGGAAAATTTTATCCATAAAACCTAAACGTCTTTTCATTTTCGATATTATTCTAGCATTTTTATGTTTTGTACTGACTAAATGTTCTTCACCGTAAAAGTTCATCCCTAGTATAATATTATGCGTATCTTCTTGTAGAGACGAATTACTTTGGAATTTAAGACTTTTAATATAGTACAAGATTTTTTAGAATATTATAAAGCTATACTGTAACATTAACAGTAAAGTTTAACTCAATTCATTCACACAAATGACCACTAGTTTCCGAAAAACAGGGAGACTAAAGGAAATTTGTTCACTGTACGGGGTAGTTTTCTTACTTAGGACTATACATTCACTATAGAGTAGTTCTACTGCAAGAGATATGTTGCCTTGTGTATGTGCACGGTAGTGAAGCTATAGGTAAAAGGTGGAGATAATTCAGAGCATACATTTTATGAGCAGTTATGAAGCTTGCCTGCAATCATATACCTGCCTGGCAGGGATATAGTAATTTAGATACCTTTGCAGCCAACAGTCTTAGTTGTAGCCATTTACAAGTTACATGGTTGTGTTCATTTATAAGTGCTATAGATCTATTCATCTGAAAGTTCTATTCATTTACAAGTTATATATGTATATTCATTTAAAAGTTCTGTAGATGTATTCATTTACAAGTTTCATTTCCATTCATTTACATATTTAGATTTAACAAATTTTACTTATTTATTTCCAAATAATGGTATACAATCATTTCCAGGTTATTTATTACGCATGTGCAGGCCTTGACTTAAATCTCAATATTCGTTGGTAGCAATCAGGCCATGAATATATATGGCATTACGGCGCACCATTTGTCATGCGTTCAACTCTGCAATCTTCTGTTTAAAGATGCCAATTGAGTGGCGATTATTTCAGAAGAACATCAATTTACACATGGTAGAGAGTGCCATTCATCTGCTGTACAGAGAGAACCAACACAAACGCAAATATTGATATTTGGTGTCAATAACCTCGTGGTTAATTATCCTCAGATCTATTGCTTGATATGCAGGCAGACTTTGCATATTATGTAGGTTTTTGGAACCTAACAAAATAGGCACTTGACGACGCATCTTTAAAACGCATTGGAATCTAGGTAACTGAAAATTAAAATGTTCAGTTCATTCTATAAAAAATAGTATTATTTAGAGAAAAGTTATTGCATGTTGCTAATTTCGCTAATCACAGTTTTCTAATTCCATTTTTCAGTTTCTTGTCGTGTAAGTTTGTAACCAGATCAGTTATGAAATATCTAAATGCACTACAATTAGTAAAGTTTCTCTTTGGAAATGTGAAATTAGTGAACTGAGCAAAAATAAACACAGGAAGGTTTTTTTTGTTGGACTGTACGTAGAAAGATTTAATTATTTTCTTCAATCAAACTAGTAAAAGTTTTGCAGAATAATATAGTGATTTTAGAAAAACAAAATATAAATAAAGACAGAGTGGAATATAGATATCTTTAGTTGGTATCCATGATACCTGCCGGTATTATGGATACCAACTAAAATAAATAATAATTATATAGTTTTTTTAATATACTCGTGGAAAAAGTAGGAGGAGCTTAGCAAAAGTCTGGTGGAAAGACTTAAAACCTACGTGTGTACGGCCTTTACAAAGGTTAATGCAAAACCTAGTCCCTTTGAATCTCAGCTCATTATTGTTTGTTTTCGCTATTTGCAACTTCACACAGATGTTTGTACTTGTCACTCACACATAACATCTTCACACTCCAAAGAAGATTGAACATTGAGACAGAGCATCTTCTTTATACATCTTCTTGAAAGAAGAGAAGAAAAAATCAGGTACTATCAGAGAAAAGAGTCTCCTTAAGATGCTAATTTATTAAATCACAACAGTTTTCTAATTTTTTATTATTTTCAAATTTGTCATCGTGTACTCAGACCAGTTTTAAAATATCTATAAGCATTAGGTACAATTAGTAAAATTTTCTTTTGGAATTGTGAAATTAGTAAACTCTCAAAAAATTATTATGGATACACTTTTCTGTGACTGTACCTTTCTTTATAAGAGTTCGATATCGCAATACCTATTTATACTTCATTCTAAACTGTAATCAGCACTATTTTTATCACTATGCTTTATAAATTTATCTCTTAAATACGGGTCTTAGAAGAAGGATCTTTTATGACAGCCCAGTAAACCAATAAATCTAAGAGAAAATTGGTAATATATATTTTGCATTCGAAATTTAATCTTCTAATATATAAATATTATTTATATTACCAACTTTCTGAACTATCAAGTTATCTTGGATCAAAAACTGCCAATAATTTGCCTTTCAATAACCAACCTTATTTCAAGAAATTATGTACAGTAATGCTACCTTATTTATTATTTATATAGGTATTATATATTGATGATGTAAAAAGCAATTCATTTTAAAGCTGATGCTTATTTATTCTATAATTCATTTCTTATCACCGTAAAACTAATACGCACAGAGTAATTCTTATTATAGGTCCTAAACATTGGAATGCGCTACCTAGCACCATAAAAAAAACTTCTTTTCCACAGTCATTAAACTGAATCTTATAGGTTATACAGAAAACCCTTAATTTGACCTTATGAGGACCGTGACTACTATATATAATCCTTGGGTTACTAATGACCTTGACCTTTGACCCGATCGCTCCCAAAATCTGATCAAATGGTTCCTGGAAAATGACCAATCGGCTAACTAAATTTCAGACAATTTTGTTGAATACTTTTTGAGTTATGCGAATAACAAGATTACAAATAAATGCCGACCAAAACATAACCTTCCGCAATTTGCAAAGATAATAAATTTTACTTAATAGCAACTGGATGTGTTTCTTGTTCATGAATAAATAGTTTCATTGTTCCCTTCCTAGTACCAGAAATGAACACTTTAACAGCTATGGCGCCACATCCGTTTCTAAAGCTATATTTCATAGAGCTAAGGGTATCATTCATGGTTAGGTAACTAAACTTCAAAAATGTCTGTAAACCATTTACAATTGGGTTTTCCCATAATTAGAGTAAACTATACTTAACCCAATGGAAATATTGCCAGTTCGGGATATGCTACAATTATCGCTTCCATGTCAAAATGCCATAGGTTATCTATACTAATAATTTCCTTAGTGTGTTTATTTATTTGGTGTCCACTTTTACACTGTGGGTATTAAAGGTCCTCTCCAGGCTCCGAGAAAAAAAATGAGTTTATAACATAATTTTATAGAACTAAGGTCTACGATCATTATTCTGCAAACCCCATACAATTCGGTTCAGTATATATTTTATAATTTCTTTTTAAAGTTTTTTAGTACTCTGTGAGCATCAATTGAGCGGATCAATAATCTGACGCTCAAGAAGAAGATTGTACACTCTTTGTTTTGATTACAAATTTGAATTTTATAAGCAAACCATGCGTTTTCGGCCATTATATTAGATATCAATTGTTTCCAAAACTATATAAACGTTTCTATTATAAGTTCATTCAATTTTATACCTTTACACGAATATTAAATGGATTTATTAAATCTAATACCTAGTTGACAATCAAAACAAATGGTGTACATTCTTTTTCTTCAGGCTGAAAATTTCTTTAATTAGTAAGTCGGAAGTAAAATAGGTTTTGTAGAGTTTTGATTATAAAAATCTTTAAAAACATATAGAATTAAAAATATGCTACCAAATTCGATGCGGTTTGCAGAAAAATGATAAGGAACATTAGCCTCGTTAAATAAGGCAATAAAAATATTTGCTTGGAGGGGACCTTTAAACATGAAGAATGTAACTATGATACGCACTGGAATATATTAACTTGATATTTAAATTCCCCTGTTTTTATTCAATTTTTAAATGTATTTTATCTATAAAATAAATTAGACTATGCAGAAAATTTAATTTTAAATGAATTTAAAAAGTAACCTAATAACGGGTAAAAAATTGGTATGATGGTGGATGACCCGTTTTTTTAATGGGCAACTACACTAGTACCTAATATTTATTCATTTTATGTGAATGCGCTTTATTTATATGAAGATATCTTTAAAGATATCCACACACACAATTCATGATTTATCAAGAATATATTAGTATCATAGCTTCGGCTAACTCCTCTATAGTGAATGTAGTGTCCTGAATAAGGAAGTAGCCTCTATAGTGAACAAATTTCTTTTGTAAGCCATAAAATAGCCATTAATTTTCTAAAACTGTTTTCCATTTATAGCAAACTAAACGAAATATGTTCACTATAGACTATAGAGGCTACTTCCTTACTCATGACACTACAGCAAAACCTCGTAGTAGACCAGAGTTACGTTCCAAGTTTGTTTGGTCTAGTAAGAAACTCACTTTATCAGTTTCCTACTAGACCAAAATCGTTTTCTCTAAAAGTAAAGCGGTAACTTTAATCTTTCGTTAGCTCTATTTGTTTATGATAACTTTAATGCCAAATTAATGGTGACTAACATATCAAAGTTGAAGGGAAACAAATTTAGAAACAAAATCAATTTTTTTGCTTCAATTAAAATAAATATGATATTTTTTTTTATTTAAATTATCATCTTATGAAATTATAATAGTCTTCACTGTATACAGTTTTCTATTACTTTTCACATCAATTTTTTTTAGCACAGACTCTACCATCAAATTTTAAACCGATTCTGCATTATGTTTTATCCTATAGACAGCATGAATAAATATAATACATTATTCAAATTAGAGATTTATCTTTTAAAGAGTATTGCAATTATTACTCCTTGTAATATTTACACTAGAATAACTGTCAGGTGACAAAAATTGTGTTTTGTCTAGTACGAGGTTTTTTCCAGTACAGTCTCAAAAATTTCTTGGTCTAATAGGAGGTTTGTCTACTAGGAGGCTGGTCTAAAGCGAGGTTTTGCTGTACATTCACTATACAGGATATCATTATAGAGGACTTCTATTGTAGTTTCATCACAAGTTGTCATCGAATGATTTACAAATTACTTACATGTCAACTTTTTTGCAGATATCATAAATAATGGTTGTACAATTCCTATTATTTTACCTCTAGAAATTTCTTCGTATTTGTGTTTCTTTTGCCTTTGATAATTAAAAAAGTTGATGTTATAAGAGAGACGTTAAAGGTCCCCTCCAAGCAAATATTTTTATTGCTTTATTTAACGAGGTTAATGTTCCTTATCATTTTTCTGCAAACCGCATCGAATTTGGTAGCGTATTTTTAATTCTATATGTTTTTAAAGATTTTTAAAATCAAAACTCTACAAAACCTATTTTACTTCCGACTTACTAATTTAAGAAATTTTCAGCCTGAAGAAAAAGAATGTACACCATTTGTTTTGATTGTCAACTAGGTATTAGGTTTAATAAATCCATTTAATATTCGTGTAAAGGTATAAAATTGAATGAACTTATAATAGAAACGTTTATATACTTTAGGAAACAATTAATATCTAAAATAATTTTTAAAAATGCCGAAAACGCTTGGTTTGTTCATAAAATTCAAATTTGTAATCAAAACAAAGAGTGTACAATCTTCTTCTTGAGCATCAGATTAGTGATTCGCTCAATTATTGCTCACAGAGTATTAAAAAAATTTAAAAAGAAATTATAAAATATATACTGAACCGAATTGTATGCAGTTTGCAGAATAATGATCGTAGACCTTAGTTCTATTATATTATGTAATAAACTCATTTTTTTCCTGGAGCCTGGAGAGGACCGTTAAGGGCCGTACACACGAGTTTTTTAAGTCTTTCCACCAGACTTTTTGCTAAGCTCCTCCTACTTTTTACACGAGAATATAAGAAAAAACGATATAATTATTATTAATTATAGTTGGTATCCATGATACCGGCAGGAAAGGTATCATGATACCAACTGAATGAATAATAATTATATCGTTTTTTCTTATATTCTCGTGGAAAAAGTAGGAGGAGCTTAGCAAAAAGTCTGGTGGAAAGACTTAAAAACCCTACGTGTGTACGGCCATTGAAACACATTTATAGTTAAAATTTATTTAAAATGTAAATTTTGATATTTTTATTCAAACTAAACTAGAAAAACTTATCATTTCATAATAAATGTAATTACAATCAAAACCTTAATTACATTTAGTGGTGACCAATTGAATTGCTTATAGGTATAACTGTTAAATTGTTCATTAGGTTTTAATATATCAGTATAGAATTTACTATAGATAGCACATCATTCCTTCCAGATAATAACTGACTAAATTAAACGACTCTGTCCATTTTAAGATAGAGGAACTCTTTTAATTTGCATGCTATCATTTTCAGTTTGTATGTCAGAGGTGTGACCTAATGTGCTAGAACAATGGGTCACTGCGATGATTTACTATCAGAGAAAAGAGTCACTGTGATGATGTATTATCAGAGAAAAGAGTCACTGTGATGATGTACTATCAGAGAAAAGAGTCACTGTGATGATTTACTATCAGAGAAAAGAGTCACTGTGATGATATACTATCAGAGAAAAGAGTCACTGCGATGATGTACTATCAGAGAAAAGAGTCACTGTGATGATGTACTATCAGAGAAAAGAGTCACTGTGATGATGTATTATCAGAGAAAAGAGTCACTGTGATGATGTACTATCAGAGAAAAGGGTCACTGTAATGATGTACTATCAGAGAAAAGAGTCAGTGTGATGATGTACTATCAGAGAAAAGAGTCAGTGTGATGATGTACTATCAGAGAAAAGGGTCACTGCGATGATGTACTATCAGAGAAAAGAGTCACTGTGATGATGTACTATCAGAGAAAAGAGTCACTGTG
>CANNZV010001945.1:0-121589 GCA_947561585.1 Caprella mutica
AATCAAAAGATTCCTTCAGCGAATTAACGTGCTCTTTGAGAGGTGAAAATATTTCCCTTAGCTTCAGAACAAACTGAAGACAGAACAAACAAACAATTAGAAGCTGCACCCCCTAGTTTTAGCAGTGAGTTCGTTAGCATATTCAATGTGTCAATAAGGACCAAAGTCTCGTACAATTACCATTTCTGGTGAGACGTGAATTCACCCGAGACTTTAAAAGATAAGAGACTGTTTCTATTGTCTTCATACAAGCTGTAGATAGCTGGAAACACTGTATTAACAGAGATTTAACAAATCTCAGTGATTGCGTGGAAAAGAAATGCTCCTCTCAGTACTGAAAGTAACAGTGTATACGGAGTTCATTTAAATGAGCCAAGTGTCTAATAAGGCCATTAGTGTTTTAATCCCTCATTATAAAGCTGGCTATTTGGAGGCACTAAAGACCATGGCAAAGAAAACTAAGACAAAATAAAATGAGAAATATCTAAAATACAAAAATGGAAACTGAATAAAACTGAAAATACGGAAAACTCAAAAATAGGAAAATCGAAGATCCGAAAATCCAACCAAAAATTTCGGATGAACTGAAAATCGGGAAGACCGAAGATATAATATTCGGGATTCAAAAAATATAGATGTACAAAAAAATAAAGGATTACAAAAAATTCATAAATAAAAAATGCCCGGAAATTTATATTTGAAAATCCGAATAATTTAAAAAAATATAGTGCATAATTTTTAACGGGTAATACACTAGTGACTACAGAGATCTTGATAACAGAAATCTGGAAAACAGAAAAAATAATGAACCTGGTAACAAAAAATTCAATTTTTTTTTTCAAATTTAGATAATTTTAAATTAACCAAAAATAATTTATAGTCGTAATTTTTGATGGACAGCTCAATAATTGTAACACAAACCCTATTATAATGTAAAACATACAAACAACAAAGCAATTAGTTCATGCAACAACGTAAACAGCCATGTGATAAAAACATAATATCCTACTTCCACATTTAGGGACAATAACTACCAAAAAAACTAAATTCTATAAACTGCTAAATAATGACTTAGTAATAACTGTAAGAATGACTTAGGGTAAGTTACGAATAATCGGTCACTTTCACATTTTCGATTATAAAGGAGAAAAACGTATGACATTTTAACTCTTATTTTAATTGGTATCCATGATACCTGCAGTATACCAATTAAAATAACAAGTTAAAATATCAAACTTTTTACTCTTATATGATCGTTAATATATAGCTGTCCGATGATTTGCAAGTTAACCCCACATACCCTGAATAGCTGCTTATTGAAGCTGTCACTTGCAACCTCTGGTACAGACACTCGGATAACATTCTCTAGAAAATGGGGGGCGTTATCGTTGATATCGGTGACAGTGACGTACACAGGGGTCACCGATAGCAGCCCCCCGTCTGTTACCTCCACAGTGAGTTCGTAGTGGGAGATACGCTCTCTGTCCAGACTTCCGGTCACTGTTAGGACACCTGAAAAAATGGAATGATTAGGGTAAGTTACAAGTTATCGGTCAGTTCCACATCTTCGGTCACTTAAAAAACGTTATAATAATTATTATTTCATTTTAATATAATCATATCATGTTTTTCAAAATAATTCACAATTTGTTTTGTGATGTTTTTATAAACATTACAATTAGTAAAATTTCATGTTTGGAAATGTGAAATTAGTAAACTATGAAAAAATCATACGAATGCACTTTATGAATAAATTACTCAACTATTGAGAATAAATACAATACATACAAACTTTATATTTTCAACTAGTTCATAGCTAGATGCCATAATATGATAATTCTGTAAATATCGACGTTTCTATAAGAGAAAAATGTCATTCTTCAATTTGGATTATAGTTTTTCAATTTATTACCCAGGGTACCAAGGTCATCGGTATGATATATCATATATGAAAAAGTCAAAACATCAAAAATATTTAATAAATTTATGATTTTAAGTTCTGAGAGTGGTACTCACCGAAAATACATTAGATTGCATTAATTTTGAATAATATAATGCATTTAAAATGATCATTAAAACACAAGTTTGGTTCTAGTTGCAGAAAAAAGTGTTGCAGAAACTTGGATTCTGAAGTGATTTCAAGGTTAAATTCTCGAAATTTACAGAAACTAAAGACAGAAAAAAGTTTCACGTCAATTCCAATTATATTCACGAAAAGGAAACACAAGATGCTCTATTAAATCATTTTCAAAATAATTTACAACCTCTTTATCACTAAAAACAACCGACAACTTTGTAGGTAAGAGATAATCTTCACATTTATCAAATATTAGTATCTCAACTTATTTAAACAACAACTGTTTACTTTTTAACGTATCTAATAACACCTCAATACCCACACTAACACCTCAATACCCACACTAACACCTCAATACCCACACTAACACCTCAATACCCACACTAACACCTCAATACCCACACTAACACCTCAATACCCACACTAACACCTCAATACCCACACTAACACCTCAATACCCACACTAACACCTCAATACCCACACTAACACCTCAATACCCACACTAACACCTCAATACCCACACTAACACCTCAATACCCACACTAACATTTGGTCTGACTTGTGGCTGTGTATCTTTTCTATATTTTTGCAGTGTTCCATTTCATAATGAAAGTGAAGGTTATAAAGTGCGTTTAGAAGCGCTAGGATCAACTTTCACTTCTCCATTTCCAATCGAGGTAAAAGCCCCTCATTTACAGAGACTGTCATACCCTTATCTCAAGCAGGAATTAACTCTTTGGCAATAACCGTGTGCCATATTTTATAGTCCATTGGATTAACATCAGTTAATTCAGCGTAAAATTCAGGGAAGTGAGAATTAACTTGGGAAGTAAAGCATCAGGTACTAATTTTATGGAATGGTGTTAAACTGCACGAAGGTTTAGATTGATAGGAATAAATAACTTGTGCACTGGTAAATAAAAGTCTAGATCATTTTAAATCATTCTAAAATAAGTCAAAGTTGATGAGAATAGAAATGTTGAATTCTTTCTGTGAGAATGCATGTTGTTATTACTGTGAGGCTATTACAGAGGGATAATAATTACAGCCCTAAACATCAATGGAAACTTTCGAAAAGTTAGTTGAATGAAACCGACTGTGACTAATTGCACTGACTGGCATTTAGGCCTACATATGTGACTGATATTGCACTCACTGGTGACTAATTGCACTCACTGGTGACTAATTGCACTCACTGGTGACTGATATTGTACTCACTGGTGACTAATTGCACTCACTGGTGACTAATTACACTCACTGGTGACTAATTACACTCACTGGTGACTAATTGCACTCACTGGTGACTAATTGCACTCACTGGTGACTAATTGCACTTACTGGTGACTAATTGCACTCACTGGTGACTAATTACACTCACTGGTGACTAATTACACTCACTGGTGACTAATTACACTCACTGGTGACTAATTGCACTCACTGGTGACTAATTGCACTCACTGGTGACTAATTGCACTCACTGGTGACTAATTGCACTCACTGGTGACTAATTACACTCACTGGTGACTAATTACACTCACTGGTGACTAATTGCACTCACTGGTGACTAATTGCACTCACTGGTGACTAATTGCACTCACTGGTGACTAATTGCACTCACTGGTGACTAATTGCACTCACTGGTGACTAATTGCACTCACTGGTGACTAATTGCACTCACTGGTGACTAATTGCACTCACTGGTGACTAATAAAGCTTCCCCAGGTTGTTTGAACAGCTAATGGCCACTTCTTTTCACAATATGAAGTTAACAAAAAGTCACCACTTTCACGAGGGATATTATCTAATGGAAAATAAAGATAAAAATCCACGGTAATTACACCAAAATATTTCGATAGGAACGGAATTTACCTATCGGGTAAAATCACAGAAAGAGGAATGCTAACTAATAATTTATTGATGCTAACTAATAATTTACTGATGCTAACTAATAATTTATTGATGCTAACTAATAATTTATTGACGCTAACTAATAATTTATTGATGCTAACTAATAATTTACTGATGTTAACTAATTATTTATTGATGCTAACTAATAATTTATTGATGTTAACTAATTATTTATTGATGCTAACTAATAATTTATTGATGCTAACTAATTATTTATTGATGCTAACTAATTATTTATTGATACTAACTAATAATTTATTGATGCTAACTAATAATTTATTGATGCTAACTAATTATTTATTGATGTTAACTAATTATTTATTGATACTAACTAATAATTTATTGATGCTAACTAATTATTTATTGATGCTAACTAATTATTTATTGATGCTAACGAATAATTTATTGATGCTAACTAATTATTTATTGATGGTAACTAATTATTTATTGATACTAACTAATAATTTATTGATGCTAACTAATTATTTATTGATGTTAACTAATTATTTATTGATACTAACTAATAATTTATTGATGCTAACTAATTATTTATTGATGCTAACTAATAATTTATTGATGCTAACTAATTATTTATTGATGCTAACTAATAATTTATTGATGCTAACTAATTATTTATTGATGCTAACTAATTATTTATTGATGCTAACTAATAATTTATTGATGCTAACTAATTATTTATTGATGCTAACTAATAATTTATTGATGCTAACTAATTATTTATTGATGCTAACTAATTATTTATCATGAATATTTCAACAGAGTAACAGTGTGAAATGGACTAAATATTATACTATTAGTAGATCAACTGTTATGAATACTTAATGGGAAATAATTAAAAGTCAATTTGTGGAATTACTACTGATGGATTAATTTTAAAAATATACGTGAAATAAAGTGCGAAACAACAGATAAATAATTTATCACGATTAGCTATTTGTCAGCAGTTAAAACAAACGCTATACCGATTAATAACAATTAACTCGAACTTCAGTATTTAGGGTTTTGAGACTCCGCAGGCGATTATACTTTAATAATAATATTTCGAGTAATTTTCTTTTCAAGTTATTCCTTGGATATTATGTGTTGTTAACTTCTGTTGATAATAGTAGTATCTAATGAGAAGGCAAGAACACACTCACAAGTTCTCTGACATTGAATAATTAAAAAAGAGGATAAATTTGGCAACGTGAATCCGCCTTTATTTTATCGCCAAATTAATTCGAGTACATATATTTGGAAAATTTCTTAGAGTAATGTCACAGTAATGAGACACTCACAGTACTCGGAATGAGGGTGTAAACATAAGTAGGTCATAAGCCAATCTGACATTTAAAAATCATCGTCAATCCCCATTTTCCGAATTGTTTGAGTATCTGTGCACTGCAACGTTTACCTAATGGGCAAAAACCCTACACACGTAGGGTTTTTGAAGTCTTTCCAC
Source organism: Caprella mutica (assembly GCA_947561585.1). Taxonomy (NCBI): domain Eukaryota; kingdom Metazoa; phylum Arthropoda; class Malacostraca; order Amphipoda; family Caprellidae; genus Caprella; species Caprella mutica. The sequence continues at coordinate 5,449 of CANNZV010001945.1, forward strand.
CAGACTTTTTGCTAAAATCCTCCAACTTTTTCCAAGAGAATATAAGAAAAAACGATATAATAATTATTAATTTCAGTTGGTATCCAGGATACCAGCAGGTATCCAGGATACCAGCAGGTATCATGGATACCAACTGAAATAAACAATTATATGCATAGTTCTTTCTCTACGTGTGTACATACCTTAATGCTTTTTATATTTTTAAGACCCATTTCTATTCCATATCTACGGAAAATATGAAATCATTTGAAAAAGGAAGACATACGTTAGTTTATTTATCAGTAAATGTTTGCATCACTCACCAGTCTCTGTGTGCAGACTGAACACATCTTTGCCAGCAGAAGATGTCCATCCTTCTCCACCGGAGTCCAGATAGCTAGCACGGCCTCTAATGCTCTTCAGGGCGAACCATATCGTCGAATGGTTGGAATCCCTGTCTGTAGCTTTAAGAGTGAGAATCGGAAGGCCGACATTGATGTCCTCCGGGACTGAAACCCGGTAACATGGCTCTTCGGTTTCCGGAAAGTTATCATTCACGTCGAGAACAGAAATGTACACCTAAAAGAAAGAGAAAGGAAAGTTTTTATTCTCTTGGAGGTATATGCTTATTCTGCTGCGAAAAGAAAAGGAGCGGTAAAGAAACCTGCTCTGAAATAGAGAATACCTGGCCATTATATGACCGTACTAACTTGCAATTAGTATGTTCGAATATTAAATTTCCGTGATTCAATTTCAAAAGCTCAGAGCTCTAATTTAAATTCATGGTTTTAAATATTTTCAAAAATGTATTTATTGTACTTAATTTGAGATAAATTTATTCGAGCATTAGACCGATTTAAATTGGAATTAGCCATTCTAAAAAGTTGAACGAAACTTATAATTGGATATTATCACAGCGACTTATAAGGATCTGAATTCTGCAGTAAAAGCATATCCGCAAGAAATCGCTTTCGATAATCTGGTCAAACTGAATGATTTGTCGTTTATTGAACATTCTGTATTAATTCAGACGCTTTTTAAAAGTCTTAACTGGTCGCTGTAGACGACAGCTGAACGACTCAGTCTTCGCCGTATGATGCGGCAAGTACTGAAATTTCACGAAGCTGCAGACCTCTTTATGAAAAAGGCTCAATACAGATAAATTCAAGTGGAAGCTCTTTTCGGAGGGCAGAGAGCCTTCAAATTGGATTTATTGACCCACAGATGGTTCTCGAGGTGCACTGTACCTTGCCTAATTGACTTACTTTGCGTGAAGGCTAAACTAGAGTGTTTGCAAGAAAAGAAAGGAGAGGGGAGGGAGTGTGAAAATAGGTAGAAGACAGCAAACAAGAAAATAAAGGAAGAGCAAAAGAACAGATGATTGAAAAGGAAAAAAGATTTTGAAATCCAATGAAGCGAGACATTGAATGGGAATATAAAGGTAGAATTGCACATAAATGATTCAATATACATAAAAAAATGCTTTCAAGAGATAAATTAATCATTTTCGATGATTCATATTAATTTTATACAGAGCTGTGGAGTCGGAGTCAGAGTCGTGGAGTCGGAGTCAAAGCTTTTTTTGGTGGAGTCGGAGTCAGGAGTCGAATATTTGTGCCGACTCCAAGCTATAGATATAAGTCACAAAAATTTAGATCCATTTTATTTATTGTTCATCATGTTAAATATCTCATAAGAACTAATAATTGCTCATAGATATGAATTAAATCAAAATTTATAGTCTAAACTTTCAAATGACTCAACATTGCTTATAAAAATACTGTAAAACTGTTTGTTGGAGTCGGAGTCGAGGAGTCGGTGAAATTCTTTATAAAGGAGTCGGAGTCGAACATTTTATTTACCGACTCCGCAGCCCTGATTTTATATGATATGAGAGCAATCAACTACAAAATAGAAATTAATGTACAATTTTCAATAGATAGTTATTCATAGTTTAAAAAGACTAGAGTCACTAGAGAAAACTCTTGCCTAGCAATTTATTAAATTCTCTAACAGTGATGAATAGAAACGTTCATACATTCAACTACTACATTTTTCTAAACCAAATAGCGTAGAGGAGTAATTGCTATGAATTGCTATTGAAACAGTACAGTTCAATTTATTCAACACCACTTTTAACTCTTTTCAGCACTTGATAATAGATATTCTAAAGATTATAAAATAGTATTATACTAAATAGTTGAGACGATAAAACATAATTTCTAAAACTGATTATTATTGGATTAACGTTAAGAGCTCAGAACATATCTTGCAAAGTCAGAGTTCACATAAGGACCGTACACACGCAGTGTCTTTTAAGTCTTTCCACCAGACTTTTTGATCAGCTCATCCCACTTTTTCCTCGAGAATATATGAAAAAACGATATAATAAATAATAATTATATCTTTTTTCTTATATTCTCGAGGAAAAAGTAGGAGAAGCTTAGCAAAAAGGCTGTTTTTATTTTGCTAAGCAAAAAGTCTGGTGGAAAGACTTAAATAACCCTGCGTGTGTACGGCCCTTCACAAGCAACGTATTCTAGCAAGTTAACAGTTCACTCACCCAACAAGTGTCTCTTTTCAATGTGTTCTGTGCAGACCACACCGCTACTTTCAGCCAAAACTCATCAGTTGTCTCCTTATCCAGAGTACGGATGGTTCTGATTGTCCCTGAGGAGAAAAGAAGAATTTGAAGATAAAAAAGGACAATACAGTAATTTAATTAATAAAGTTTAAATGCTATGTAAATGTAATATTCTAATACTGCTGAATTATTATTAAGATAAAATCCATATCATTAATTTATAAATTGAACTATGATAGTAGAAATCATTTGAATGGGGGGATATAATTATTATATTTGATTTAGTGCAATTGGTGAAGTAAAAGATGGCGGATTATAAAAGAATATTGGCATACATGTACGGTAATTTTATTTTGTTCATTCGAAAAATATCCGGAGATTGATTTAAAAGAATTTTTTTTTGTATAAAAACACGACATTTTCCATCAAAAAGAATAGAATCTTCACAGAAGAGAAAATTCCTTCAGGAACTACGAGTGAGTTGAACATTCTAAAATGTTCAACCTAATGTATTTACAAACAATTATCCTACAGGCGATTACAGTTAACTAAAAACTCGAGAGTTTATCTACTAATCGAAACAGTAGCGCTGAAGCCTTTTATATAAACCCAATTTATTCTTTTAACCAGTTTATTCCCTAGGAGAATTAACATGTGAATTACTGATGAGGAGAGTACGGGTGAGGCCATGCTTCGTAGAGTGGGGGTATGCAGGTACTATCGCCAGAAAAATAATACTATTCGAATTAAAATTGACTACTAATCATCACAACAAACATTTGAGTATATTTTGTGAGCGATCAGGTCAAAGGTCAAGGTCATTTATTACTGAAGGATTATTGAATGAACATGATCATTTATAAGCGGCGATGAAGGTATTTGCTCTAATAGTGCCCGTCAACTAATTCCTATTGTGTTTTATACGTAAAATAATAGTTTCTTATATACACCGCAATGAGAGTTTTAAATGAAGAGTGCCATCGCTCGTACCACAGTGAACAAAGTAGAGACAATGGAATGTTTGACATCGCTGTAGCCACACCCACTGAGAACAATAGGCGAATTAAATTGTTCTGTATAGTTCTGGCAAAGCTGTCAATTAACCTATTGTATGGAACCGACAATTTAGAGAGCAATTTACACCTTGAGTGTCGAGAGGTGATACATTGTAAATGGTGATACAGTGTAAATGGTGATACAGTGTAAATGGTGATACAGTGTAAATGGTGATACAGTGTAATTGGTGATACAGTGTAAATGGTGATACAGTGTAACTACCTACTGCTACTGTAGCGACTTGACATCAAAATAGTAGAACTGTTAGCTGCAATTATGTAGAAATTACGTAATTCAGGTCTAACAATAGGTTTTATTATATACCGTCCTAATAATCCACTAGTGGCGATCAAAGCGCTGACTTTCATTATTCAATAAGTTGTTTAATAGTGTTTGTATTAATAAGTTTGATAGAATTGATTAAATAAATCTATTGTTTAAATAAAAAAAGACAACTTATCAATTGAGACTATAATTATTATACAATATTTCAATTACGAGGAATATAACCAAAAGTCAATTTTAGAAAGTAACAAGATAATGTAAGTAAATTAACAAGTTATTCTCTTGGACTAGAGTAGTTGCCCATTAAAAAATGTTTCTGAATAGTATAAATTATCCACAATTATGATCCGTGACATCAGTTATTAATTGAATGATGACGATGATATCAAAGCACATTTCTTATAAACCTAATTGCAGAGGTTGTTATAAGTTTATTTTCTATCAGATATAGAAAGCATGCATTGATAGTAGATAGTGCAGAATTTCTGAGCAGGATGGAGAAGTATTTCAATAACAGGTTGTTAGTCAGTTTCATAGGTATTATATGGGCATCTTTTTAGAGCAATTCTACCGAGTAATAGGTACATAAAAAAAGGAGATATGACATTAAAAAGATCATTGGAGTTACTCAAATTTCAGAGTTTTATGGACTTTGCTATAATAAACGTCAGAGGGAATTTATAGCTTGGTTAAATTCAAGGAATAAGTAAGTAATTTATCACGGATATCGTAAGGATTGATACGTTCTGAGACTTAATTTAGATATAGAAAGAATGAAGAAATTAAACATTCATTAATTATTAGAAAACGATTGCAATGGGGAAAGGAAATTACAATTCAATGTAAATAAGTTTTACTATCATGTTGTAAACATGTTTTCATGCCACTAATAAAAATAAATTTTACGATCAATACCTATTGACTTATCCCGTCATTCTGCATTAATTATTTGTTAATAAAAATATATAAAATAATTTTGAGATAAAGCACTGCATTTTGTACAATTAAAAACAATTTTAATTAGGAATGACTTGATGGGGAGTATAAATGGTCTTTAATTGCCTTCGACAAAGGAACCAATTTAAACAACTTTGAACAAAGCGAAACTAACGATAGAAGTGCAACAGGAGCATCAACGATGTAATTGGGGCAAAATTTGCTTCGATGAAAAGAGCATATCGGCCAAATGATCTCATTATAGGTTATCGATATGCTGAGAGCTCTTGTATGTGTCCCCGCGTGGTCAAAACCCGCTACTTCGAACACAATTTGCCCATTTATAGTCCCTGCTACTATATGGGGCATGCTGCGGAATATCTACAGGCAACTGAAGAACAGTGCTACCCAAGGAAAATGCACAAGGAAATAATCAAAAGAAAATCTAATCCCTGATTTGTATGTTACTTCTAACACATTTTTTTACATTTCATAGTAAGAGGTACTAGGGTAAATTACGAATTATCGGTCAATACTACATCTTCGGTCATATAAGAAAAAACAACATAAAAATTGTTATTATTACACAGTATTGTCCGAAGATTTAGTACTGACCGATAATTCGTAACTTACCCTATAGGCCAGTACTAACGAACGGTTCTTCACTTTAGATCATATAAGAAAAAAATCTTCAATTATATTATATTTCATTTATATTCAAAAAATGTGGAACTGATCAACAAGTCAGTACTTACCCTTTACATACAAACAGTGGTCTGAAAACTAGTGATACAAAATAAAAATAAACGAACGAGCAAATTATAAAAAGGAAAAATCTTCCTGATTTCTAAGGGTAGAGGGATAATAGAAAAGAAACAGAAGTTAATGGGAGGAATGAAGTAAAGAATAGAGACTGACTCACTTCCTGACAGTAATGCAGTAAATCGCTATGGTAATGTTCTATGCACTTGAACACGTTTGCTACTTCTACAAACAGAGCTAATTTACAATACTTGTTTTCTGAATGCTATATCATATTTAAAAAGGGAACAATAATATACAGGGTCGTGCAGCTAAATTGGGACTAACATAACTTTTTTTAAATTCGCTATTTTGAAAGGCAAATAATGATTAAATGTAATTTTTACTTGTATTTATTTGTTCGTTATTGTCTACAGAACAAAATAATTCTATGTGACTACCCTTTGCGTCAATAATTTGGGAGATTCTCGAGCGAAACCGTGAACGACTCCTTTTTACATCCTCGGGGTCAAGATTACGAAATGCCCGACGAATGGCGGCCTTCAGAGAGTTGACACTTGGATGTGAAGTTACGTTAGACTCTCCTTCAATGACGCCAAACAGCCAATAGTCACAAACATTCAGATCTGGGGAGCTGCTGGGCCAAATATCCTTCGGGACCATCAAAGGAAGATTCTCCTTCAGGAAATCCTGAACTTTCTTTGCTCCATGCGCGGGCGCAGAGTCTTGAACGAACATCACTTTGAAGGGGTCGTAGTTCCTACATATCCACGGCATCAAAACATCTTTCAGAATTTTCAAGTACTCCGTTGTGTTGATTTTAAGACCCGCTTCGATGAAATGAGGAGGCATCACCTTACCATCACTTGCGACGGCTGCAAAAACCATCACAGAAGCGGGATTTTTGCTTTGCATCACAGGAGGAACTTCTGAACGATCGGAGGCAACTACCCGAGTGTTCTGGCGATTTGCAACCTCATCAACAACGAACTTTTTCTCGTCAACAAAAACGCGGGCATGTCCTCCTTTGTGTTTCAGATGGTTCAGAAGCTTTAGGCATCTTTCAGCTCTGTGGGCTCTGGAGCGGGTAGTTAGGAGGTTACGAACTCTCCTTACGTATGACTTCATACCAAGGTCTTCCTTGACTGCCCTGCTGATGGTGCTACGACTCACGCTGCGCTCTTGTGCCAGTTTTGACATCGGTTGGCTTGGGTCTGACTTCAACGTCCTTTTCAGCCCAGCAAGGAATGTTTTGGTTCTCTTTCGATCACTGCGGGGACTGTGTCGACTTCTCTGAACCTTACCCTCGGCATCAAAAGCAGCAACAACTCGATTAACAGTCGATTTCGCATAGCCAGTGCTCTTAATAATGTCTGAAACAGAGTTCCTGGCGCGTCTCATTTCACATATGATCGTTCTTCTGCCATATTTTAGCGAAATATGCTAGATCTTAATCTGAAATATTATAGCAAAGGGCTTAAAGATTGTCTTTAAAACAAAATTTAGTCATAGATTAGAAATTACGGAAGATATGTGCTGTTAAAGTTAGTCCCAATTTAGCTGCACGACCCTGTATATTGTGTGAAAATATTGAACCATGAGCTCTGAAGTCGAAATCACATTAACAAAAACATTAGAGTTTAAATTTAATTCATCTTTGGAATATTTCTCAGAAAAAGATTCCGAAATTCACTTTATCTGACTATGTAAATATTGTAGAGCATTATTTCGCATACATAGCATGTATTTACAGAACAAATTGTTCAAAGGAAAGTGTAACTGTTAGGACTTTTTGCAGTTTACTGATTTCAAATTTGCAAAAAAAACTTTACTAATTGAAATGCTTGTAAATATTTTAAAATTTGTCTGGGTACACGACGACAAAATTTCAAGATTCAAAATAGTATAAAATTAGGGGAAAAAAGGAAAATCATCACAGTGACTCTTTTCTCTGATAATACATCATCACAGTGACTTTTCTCTGATAGTATATCATCACAGTGACTCTTTTCTCTGATAGTACATCATCACAGTGACTCTTTTCTCTGATAATACATCATCACAGTGACTCTTTTCTCTGATAGTACATCATCACAGTGACTCTTTTCTCTGATAGTACATCATCACAGTGACTCTTTTCTCTGATAGTACATCATCACAGTGACTCTTTTCTCTGACAGTACATCATCACAGTGACTCTTTTCTCTGATAGTACATCATCACAGTGACTCTTTTCTCTGATAGTACATCATCACAGTTACCATTTCTTTGATAGTACATCATCACAGTGACTCTTTTCTCTGATAGTACATCATCACAGTGACTCTTTCCTCTGATAGTACATCATCACAGTGACTCTTTTCTCTGACAGTACATCATCACAGTGACTCTTTTCTCTGATAGTACATCATCACAGTGACTCTTTTCTCTGATAGTACATCATCACAGTGACTCTTTTCTCTGATAGTACATCATCACAGTGACTCTTTTCTCTGATAGTACATCATCACAGTGACTCTTTCCTCTGATAGTACATCATCACAGTGACTCTTTTCTCTGATAGTACATCATCACAGTGACTCTTTTCTCTGATAGTACATCATCACAGTGACTCTTTTCTCTGACAGTACATCATCACAGTGACTCTTTTCTCTGATAGTACATCATCACAGTGACTCTTTTCTCTGATAGTACATCATCACAGTGACTCTTTTCTCTGATAGTACATCATCACAGTGACTCTTTCCTCTGATAGTACATCATCACAGTGACTCTTTTCTTTGATAGTACATCATCACAGTGACTCTTTTCTCTGATAGTACATCATCACAGTGACTCTTTTCTCTGATAGTACATCATCACAGTGACTCTTTTCTCTGATAGTACATCATCACAGTGACTCTCTTCTCTGATAGTACATCATCACAGTGACTCTCTTCTCTGATAGTACATCATCACAGTGACTCTCTTCTCTGAAAGTACATCATCACAGTGACTCTTTTCTCTGATAGTACATCATCACAGTGACTCTTTTCTCTGATAGTACATCATCACAGTGACTCTCTTCTCTGATAGTACATCATCACAGTGACTCTCTTCTCTGATAGTACATCATCACAGTGACTCTCTTCTCTGATAGTACATCATCACAGTGACTCTTTTCTCTGATAGTACATCATCACAGTGACTCTTTTCTCTGATAGTACATCATCACAGTGACTCTTTTCTCTGATAGTACATCATCAACTAGATGACTGGCACTATAGAGCGCATACCTTGGCCGCCGTTTATAAATAACCTGATCGTTAACAAAATATTAACAAATGGTTCCTGGATAATGACAAATCGTACCACCAAATTTCAGGCAATTTGGTGCAATAATTTTGAGTTATAAATGACCTTGACCTTTGACCGGATCGCTGCCAAAATTTTACGAGATGGCTCTGGGAAATTGACCAATCGTTTCACAAAATTCCAAGCAATTTGGTCGAAGACTTTTTGAGTTAAACGATTAACAAGATGATAAATAAACAAATGCCGACTAAAATATAACCTTCTTCAAACTGCGAAGGTAATAAAAACATTTCAAACATTTTATCTCACATTAATAGGGCTGAAATGATTTCAAATGAATATTATATTGATTGAAATTTAAAAGAAAATTAAGAACTCTTTAATGACTTGGCTTTTACAGCAGGTACAAAGAAATAAACATTTTTTCTTTCAATTAGTTTAATAATTTAGCAAACTATAGAAACTTCTATTTAATTAAACATAACAATATACTAAATTGTAAAGCCTCTTCTGCAAAACATGTTTTGTAACTTTCCCTTGTCATGTCTTTGATGTAAACAATAATAGTGAGTTGTACACAAACATCTGACCCTTTCATTCGATAATAAAAGCAAAACTAATAAACCTATAGAGTATTGAAACAAGTTTTATTGGAGAGAAGACATCTTGGAGATTTGTTTACATTAGGTTTTGAGAATTATATCCTTTATAGCCAAAGTCTTCCCAACAAAGAAGTGTATTTTTTAACACTTTCACGCAAAACATTCGTAATGATTTTAGACAAAACTCGAGCTAATTCTGAAAAAAATATCGAATACATAGGTTTTTCTTCAATAATACTGCGTTTTTTCTTTGCTCCTAATCTTAAAATTAATCTATTAACATTTCCTGATGATTAAAAATGTGCTTTACTTTATCTGAGAAAAATACGTTCTGAATAAATAACTAATATTCTCAAAGGTTGAGAAAAATGCGATTATCATTAAAAGAATATAATTTTTTAAACCAAATGTAAACAAATCTCCAATATGTATTGTTACAAATAAAAACTCTTGAGTGTATAAGTTTTATTTTCACTAGCAAAAAAAAACTTATAAACAACCTTGAGTATTGAAACAAGTTATATTTGTAACAATACAACTTGGAGATTTGTTAACACTGTCTATATTTCAACTAGTGACAATTATATTGAAACTTATGATAAATAGTGCAAAAAAGAGATTGAGGAAGGAACAACTTCATTAATGGAACAGATCAACTTGTTTACAAAAGTTACTAATTGATGCAAGAAAGCTACTCTCAGCACATGGATATATTCAAAGACAGTAAGACTAGTCATGCGAGTACTAATGCAAGTACAACTAGAACGGGCACTCGGTAGCACGCATACCTTCACCACCGTTTATAAATGACCTTGACCATCCAATAACCGGTATCCGGTAAATTCATCGCATTTTAAATTCATCGGGTCTAGGACATTTTGTCCACGGACAATTCGTCCACGATAGGCTTTATTTTGTATTTTAAAGTGTTTATGGAATATATTTTATATTATTTTTCACTATTACATTAATAGGCAGGTGTAAATATACAATAATATAATAGTGATTTAAGCCGTATATGAATTAACACATAAAAATGTTTATCTATCGACTAAAGCTATAAAATTAAATATGCTAAACGGGTTGACTGTATTTTTAAGTTATTTACCTCGTTTAATATTTTGCATTAATTATTGAATTATGAGTATCTAAAATTTAAAACTGAAATAGCAGGGTCCTAACAAGAATAAATGTGTGGATACTTAGGAATGAAAGTAATTACAATAGTGGTGAATAATTATAATTATTATTATATAAGTATAAGACCGAAAATATGAAACAGTCCAATAACACGGACGTTTTTACGTTTAAATAATTAAACGTAACACTAAATTGTATCAATATCTAGCTAATTTTTTATATCATATTTTTAGTAGTACATATATTATATACCTGCATATTATTATTTGTGTAATTTAGGTAATCTCTGTTAAAAATATTCTGTTATAAAATACTACTTTCTGAACCAATAGTGCATCTAATTACCTAATCTGAATACTACTATTGGTGATTATTGTAGTTACTGTGAAATAAACACCATAAATAATGTCTCCGTTTTCTATGCTTATGTACTGTAATAACATCGAGACATGCCAGGTAATTATTACCGATTTTATAAAACTCGGGTGTAATAAAAGCGGGGTCTGCCTGAATATCATTAAAAAGTTTTAATTTTTATTATTTTACTGATGCCGGCCAACAGGATAAAAAGATTGCAATAAGAATTAAGACAAAGACCATACATTTCTAATTACCATCAAATTAGGGTGTTAAATACTTTTATATTGCAGAATATATATATATATATATAAATAATTTAATACATAAAATAAATGTACACAATAAATATAATACAAAATAAAGCAATTCGTGGACGAAATGTCCGTGGACGAATTGTCCGTGGACGAAATGTCCGTGGACGAAATGTGCGTGGACGAAATGTGCGTGGACGAAATGTGCGTGGACGAAATGTCCGTGGACGAAATGTGCGTGGCATTTTGTCTTTAGGCATTTTGCCCGCTAACAATTTGTTTAGCTACACATAGTTTGAAAAACAGCATACCTAACTGTAAATGCTACACCTGTTTTAAAATATACCATATTCAATGTTACAATAATGTCTTTATAAAAGTATGATCAGCAAAGCATAATTGCCTCAGTTGATATGAACCAGGTTTTCTGATTATTTAAGAGGTATTGCTTACAATTTATCTTTTAAAAGTAATTTAGATATATTTTTTGACCAGTTGTGGCGACAGGATTTAATTTCTAATATGTATTTTTAATATTAACGGTTTGCTTTAGCAACATATTTATATATTATTTGTAACGTCATGATATGTATTAATAAAAAAATCATATCCTATACTTTTCTATTGTTTGTATTATTCATCTTTATATCTATATATTTACCAATGATTTACTATGCGATGAATTTGAGCATAGTAAATATTTGAGTTATAAATGACCTTGACATTGATCTTTGACCCAATCGCTCCCAAAATCTGAAAAAATGGTTCCTGTTTATTGATCAATCGACCCACCAAGTTTCATGCAATATGGTTCAATACTTTTTGAGTTATAAATGACCATGACTTTCCCCTTTAACCAAGTCACTCCTAAAGTTATACCAGATGGTACCTGAACTTTTTTGCAATTGTCCCACCAAGATGATAAATAACTAAATGCCACCTAAAACATTACCTTCCGCATCTGCAAATGCAATAAAGAGTTACTGTCATGATGGTAATTTAATTAAAACACAATTTTTAATTGTTGTGTAATTCTAAATCTCAGTTTTTAACCATATTCAAAATAAGGTAAAATTTCAAGTACCAAATGCGAATGAAATATCGCATGAAATTTACATATACAATGACAGGTAAATAGAAACAAATTAAAGTAATCTTACCTAATATTTCCTATTGTATTTACTCGTTAAAATTAACGGATTTTCATTGTTATACTCTACGAGTCTACAGGGTTTTAATTAAATTAAATCGCACTAAGCGGATTGGTTGTACTAAACGGCTTGGTAACACGTAATTGATTGAAAATAAAGCGAACACCAAGTTTATCCCAATAATTTTCGTCGTGTGATTATTTATTTATTTGGTGTCCGCTTCCTCAAATGATTGAAAATTTATATATGTTTATGGCAAACTGTATCACAAATACGGACTACTCAAAATTTTAAAGTAAATGAATGATAATTCATTTACTATGTGAAATAAACAGGCAAAGTTCTGAAATATCGAAAAAGAAAAAGTATATGAAAACCTTAACCATGGTACTCACGGGATTACATTGATATGATCTTTTAATTCTAATGTTTTTAATTTAACGAGAAAGTACACTTCAAAGGATTAAGCTACACCAATAATAATACTATTGAAAACACGTTATTTTTAACGAGAAAATACACTAGTACACTACTAAATAAATACACGACGGGTATTATTATAGGAGCGATTCTTAACATGTAGAATGTAACCATGATACGCAGTGATATGCGAATGTTTTTATTTTTTTTAATATGTAAGTTTATTTGATATTTTCATCCATAAAATACCTATATCAGTCTATGTAGAAAAAAAAAATTAATTCGAAAAGGAATTAAATACTCCAGGGTGTACTATAATAGTCATTAATCGATAAATATATCTGAAAACACGGACCATGTGTGGCTTCTAAGTTATACCAATATTGATATTACATTGAGAACCCGTTTTTTTAACGTGAAAATGATGCATGTTTTTTTAATAACTTATTGAAATGATTCTCGGGTTATTTCTCGCTTCTGATAATTGCACCCTATCTAATAGAAATATCAAAGATAATTTCTGATCAGTAGACAGCAATACACTATTTTCATTGACTGTATATTACAGACCGGTAAAGTACGGACTGTGCGTTCCATTTCAATGTACCTATAGGGGAAATATTTCTGTGCTATTCGTACGGTGATCAAAATGAGGGTCATAAACAGCTGTACAAAACTACAACTGACGATTTATTTAATATTGGAGATTTTTGACATTGTCTTTGGATACCTAATCTCAAACCATATTAATTGCTGCAAAGTTCATTGAAATGCGTATAGCAATAAAAAGTTAATTAGAAGTAACATTAATAAAGAAACAAATCTCCAAATAAGGTTATAGGTACAGCATCTTTTTAAGCGAAAAATTTTAGTATAGTCAAAATACTATTTCAAAGATATCAAAAACACGCCTTAAAAGGATTTTCCGTATGGATAAAAACATGAGTGTTTATTTAATTTTCCTCAGAAAGTGAAGTTGACAAGACGTTCATCTGAAAAGAAGCCTAGCTGAACACAACCAATATTGCGAAGATTTTCCTAGTCTGCTTTACAGCCTTCATTTATTGAGTCCAAAAAAGAAATTAAAGACTTGAATAAACATTTTGCAGAATAACTAGCTATGCGTACTGTAGTAGCTAAAAAAGGAAGTAATAATTAACAATTTACAACAACATGCTTTTCTTTCATCTTTGTCTAATTGGCTTTCTTGTTTCAATTCTATACATGTGGTTATATTATAAAATAGCAAGGCTTTTATATCTATGATAGACTGTTTTTCTTCTGTTTCCCCTGTGAAGGTAATCCTGTTTTTAATTCATCTACCACATAAGATCATGTTTTAATAACATGCAACATGCCATCAAATGAAAAACTGTGAAAACTTTTTCAAATTATCTAATATGTTTCTGGAGAAACGAGAAGGATGTTCACAACACAATTTTTCGATTTTCTAATTAGATAGTCCAGTTCTGCCGTATGTTTTATATCAGGTAATTGAAGTTTATTTAGTTCTTGCTGAATAGTTGTGATATTTACATTCAAAGCGATATGATTAATCAAGCCTAAATTGATCTTAAAGGATTATATATCCGACACGTTTGAGTGAAACTAATTCCGCTTTGCTATCATTTAACTACTCAGAGCCTAGTGACGAACGTGACTATCGCGTCACGTGTTAAAATCAAAATTTAGGAAATTTCAAAACTAATCAAAATTAGTTCATATATTAACTATTTATTGGCTACTAAATAGACACATTCAAAGTTTATAAAATTTTAACTTTTGAAAATTAATTCAGGTCGTAAAGGGTTAAAGAAATTAATCTAATTCAAATAAGCCTGAAGATTATTATTTGAAAGCGAAAAAATAGTTAGTTACTAGGATTAAGTACCATGAAATAAAGTATAGTAATTTAAAATTCTAATAACATGATCCATTAAGGGCCGTACACACATAGGGTTTTTTAAGTCTTTCCACCAGACTTTTTGCTGAGCTAAGAAAAAATGATATAATTATTATTTATTTCAGTTGGTATCCAAGATACCTGCAGGTATCATGGATACCAATTAAATAAGTTAGAATTATATCATTTTTTCTATATTCTCGTGGAAAAAGTAGGAGGAGCTTAGAAAAAAGTTTGGTGGAAAGACTTAAAAAACCCTACGTGTGTACGGCCCTTTACAGGTCAAATATAATCTTAAAAAATGATAAGCACTTCCAAAGCATACATTTTAAATCTGAAAATCTTTCTTTTCCAAACATTGATGGGTTCTTTATATAACTTTTTATAAATTCATGAATAATTATCTATACCATAATTATCTTCTTTTTTCGAATATATTATATGAGCATATACGAAGTACTTTTGTACTCTATCATAAAAAAAGATGTGCGGTATTTATAATTTAACAACTTTGATAGCCCTAATTCATATTAATTTGGTTAATCAGTAAATACAAACTTTATTTAATGGTGAAATTATGTGAAGCCTAAAATTTCTATCCAAAGATGTCAACTGCACACTTCTTCATTGCATGCGTAATTTTAGAGGAAAACACTAAAGACACGAGTCTTAGAATTGGCAGCAAACAATCCCACGCGGTTATAAAATCGCTTTGAATTTCTTCTTCGCATACTGCAATTCAATCAAATTAAAGTCAAACAAACCGATTACACGGCCATGCATTTCGTCGGATAAATAATCCATAAAGTATAATGACATTTGGTATATCGGTTTGTCTGTGGGTGTTAGAGATGCATTCAAAATCTAACGTCATTTTGTGAATTGAATAATTTATAGATGAAATAATAGTTGATGGCATTCTGTAAGCAATCAATTCTTACATTGAACATTGTTTAATAGGTTTAAGTGGAGTGAAAAATTAGAGGCTTCCAAAGAGAAAATTATAGTTTGCCCATAGAAAAATAAGAAAACCGCAATGAATTTTTATGGCCTAACCATTTATTTCTCATGTGTCGCTGCATTGTCAAATAATTAAACCTTATCAAGTGTAATTAAAATAATGGTAGCACTATACACTAGGTATACAAGAACCCGATGTATTTTCAGAAAATACAAAGCGAAAGATTTACTACCAACCGAAACAGGTGCCCCATATTTTCTGCCTTAATCACAGTAGAGGAATTCCCATGATGAACATACATCTTCTTCGAAAGAGGAGCCAAAGCTAATCAGGCTTCAGTCAGAGTCAACAGCATGAATGCATATTTGATTTCTTGATCCACTTTCAAGTTAAATGGGAATGATTTTGTTGCAAACATGCATTATACTCTGGGAATAGCTCCAATACATCGGCACAGAACTGAATATTGCGAGGACAAAGCGCACGAAATTGATTCAATGGAAGAAGGAAACACTATTGAGCAGAGACATTCAATGATATCAGTGCATCAGGGCACATGAATTCTACTGCAGAGACCTTATTTCACCTGCTCACGGACTTAAATTGCCTGTATTGGGGCCTTACAACGACTCTTGAGGTGCATAGATTGGCTGCAGAGGGACTTCAAGCTATCTCCTGATTTACTTTAAATATCTGCAAAGGTACTTTAAATTATCTGAAAAGAGATGCTTTAAATAATGAGATTTTAAATTAGCTGAGATTTAAATTATCTGCTCAAACTTTAATTTGAATATCGAATCTTTAAGGAGGGTTAACTCAGATTTCAGCCAAACTATTTTTTCGTGGACTGATTGTTCTGGAATAAAAGGGACTTTAAATCATCTGCAAAGCAATTTTAAATTGACTGACAAGGCCTAGGCCCTACACTCTAAATATATACATCAGGCACCCCCTGAACATTGTATTGCATTGAAATAGATTGATTAGCTACAATTTTATTATATTTGGTTACTATGATGTGAGAATTTAAAATGAAATTGGAAAATGAATGTTTTATATACGTAATTTACAAATCTATTTTTTTTATGTAATCGATTAAATCAATTCAAATCCATGGCACCCCCTATAAACAATAGAGGACCCAAAGGGGTGCAGGGCACTCAACTTTAAGAACCACCGCTCTAGAGCTATTGCTTGTCTTTTAATTGTATCAGTAACACTCAATCTTTAGACACTGAATGACCCTCGATAGGTTAAAAGTTTATAACAAAATTTTCTTTTATCTTCCATCAAATAACTTTTTTCTGATTTCTGACTCACATCTATAAAAAAACCTCACTAGGTGTTAGTGCTTGAATATTTTGTTAGACGTAAGCAGGATATAATGAATATATATAGGGTATGGTAATCAGCTGATCGAAACTGCTTTGACGTGACCGCGTCGTGACCGGAAAATCTTAAATTGCACTAGTTCATTTTTAATCATTTGGGTTCAATTTTTTGCCCATAATTGTATTAATTATAGAAGTATATCCACAAATAAAACTTTTATTTTTTAGATATTTTACTTGCATTTATTCTTGGAAAGTCTCAAGTAGACTGGCGGTTTTGACCACACTTTGAAACATGGGACTACCTACTTAAACTTAGTCCCTAATAAATTTATATTTTTTCTTATCAATTACTAACTAGGAATTGGTTAAGTTATTGTTATTATTATTATTATTACGCAATTGTTATTCATAGGAACTAGAGTTTAGCAGTTCACTAGCACTGGTTTAGGCACCTAGCTAGTATATGATTAAGACCTTATTTCTTATAGATAAGTAAAAGAAGATAACAATAGAAACAAACCTGAATTATATCCATAAATTTAAATTCTAGGTTCAATCGCTATTTTTACTACTAACCACACGAAACACTAATAAATTGACTTTAAACTTCTCGATATTAACATGCAAATACGAGGTATTATTAGCCGTGGGTCACAAACGAATCACATGACGTCATATTTTTGCGTCATTTGCTAGTTACCATACCCTTTATGTTACTGTATCCTGACCATGGCTACTTCTGTTGACGAAACTTTTCACATTTACTGACTTATGTTTTAGGTCTGAGGAGACATTAAATTTCAGGTGGCATTGGTAATATATTAAATTTTTATTATACCTAGGTTTTCATATTTGTATTATTGTTTAAGTAGTAGTTTTCCTAATGTACTTTCTCTCTTATCTTTCTAGTTACTCTGGTCTGTATAGCCCGCAGTAAATATTTAAACCCAACCAGAGTGACCGTTCATTGTGTTGTTTAATTAATGTTAGGTTTCATATATTAAAATAGGAAGTTTTGGATACCCCTTCCTCTCTTTCTTTACTGAGCCTAACATTTGTTCCTTCAGACAATTATCATCAGCAAAAAAATATAGCTCGGGCCTTAGACTAACCAAAACTTTAGTGTATAAAGATCATTACACTAATACAAAATAGTAATATATAATCGATATTAATTTAATATATAGTATATAAGCAGCACACAATATCACCCTCTACGAGACATCAACACAAACATTATTAGCATCAAATTAATTTGAAGACAATCGACGCTGTAGAATAAATCACTCGAGTGCATACAGTGGCGCACTTTGCGTCCCTCGAGCAAATTTAATTTAACTCAGAATTAATAGTTTGACTTGACGCAGGGGAAGAAAGTTCTCTTATTTCAAACGCCACTGGAATACATTCAGTGACTGAAATAGTCACTGGAATACACTCAGTGACTACCCAGGAAATAGTCACTGGAATGCACTCCGTGACTACCCAGAAAATAGTCACTGGAATGCACTGAAGGACTACCCAGAAAATAGTCACTGGAATACACTCGGTGACTACCCAGAAAATAGTCACTGGAATACACTCGGTGACTACCCAGAAAATAGTCACTGGAATACACTCGGTGACTACCCAGAAAATAGTCACTGGAATACACTCGGTGACTACCCAGAAAATAGTCACTGGAATACACTCGGTGACTACCCAGAAAATAGTCACTGGAATACACTCGGTGACTACCCAGAAAATAGTCACTGGAATACACTCAGGGACTACCCAGAAAATAGTCACTGGAATACACTCAGGGACTACCCAGAAAATAGTCACAGTCGCTAGAGTCTAACAAGAGAAATGAAATTTATTATTACACAATCACTTAATGAATTATTTGAAACAAAATACTTCCTAAAATAAAATAAAGTTTATCAAATAATGTACAAATATGAAATTTTCAGGGTTAATTCAACTACTCAAATGGAGTATTTTCATTTGGGATTTTTTTCTCATTCTTACCCTCTTCACCCCCCCCCCCTCTAAAACTCAAATAGGGGGGTTCTTTCAAAAGGCCTCAACTCATACAATTTTTGAGCTAGACGCATGATGTTGGTTTCATCTTGTTCAGAATTTAGTTGTCTACAAAGTTACATTGCTATTGTTTTCAATTTCGTCTCAGAAAATTTGTAAAAGAGTTTTTTTCAAATTATTTTTCAAAAACATTAATTTTCTTTCATATATCTCATTATACCTTTAAAAATTTGACCATACCATTAGAAATTTGAAAAAAATCGTCTTTAACTATGTGAGCAATTTATTTATAAAGAAAATAAAAAAAAACCCATGTCTCTAGCTCAAAAACTGTAGGAGTTGATGCCTTTTGAAGTCGAAAAAATGTACTTTTCAGGAAAGCCAATTTATTTGGGTGTTGTGTCCTCTTTTAGATGGTTCTAGTCAACCAATTATTTGATGTGAGATCCAAATAAACCCTCAATACCTGTGCTGACAGGTCTTTTGACAGACCTGACAGGTATAATAATTTACAATATTGTAAATCTTTTTTTGAAGCATTTCTAGATTATTTTTAGCTCTAATATTTTAACAAGTTATCCGGGAGATTATAAGACATCATTTTATGCAAAAAATATAATTCCATATTTTTCAGATTTGATGGAGACGGTCCCCTAAAACAGTTTAGTTAAAATACAATACTTTGAACAGTTTAGTTACAGTACAATACTTTAAACAGTTTAGTTAAAGTACAATACTTTAAACAGTTTAGTTAAAGTACAATACTTTAAACAGTTTAGTTAAAGTACAATACTTTAAACAGTTTAGTTAAAGTACAATACTTTAAACGTAGTCTGGGTATAGTACAATAAACAGAATCTGTTTAACGTATAATACTTTAAATGCAGTCTGGTAATAGTACAACGAAAACAATCTGGTTACCGTAGAATACTTCACAGTTCACAATTTTGTTTATTCAATAATAATGCATGTATTTACATTAGAGCACACAATCTGCACTAACAGTTCTCTAAGGATCATCAAGTTCAATCATTTGCTCCTCATCATAGGAGGCTCCAAAAGTAATTTCGGACAGGAATGTGTTAATGAAACTTGTTCATCAGTGTCCAAGTTTCTGGGAAAAATTTGCCAAGTTTGGTCGGGGGGTAACTTTGCCGGCAAAATAAGTCGTGAATAATAAATTAAATGTACGTCTTACTTACACACAAAGTTATGAAATTCAGAAGCTTGCGTTCAGTTCTTCTGCTGCAAACTGTAGGTATTTCGGGAGAATTTTTCATTTGGCAAGTATACGCTCGCGCATGCCACATCTCAGTCATGAACGGCAGAAAATCATGTTGAATGCTCCTTACTGAAAATGAACGCGCCAAACCGAACAGAAAAGCACTCATTTTTTACCCAAAAATATTTCTAAACAAATATTGAGCTCAACATTTTGTCAAGAATATCCGTCAACTGCTTGCAGCAAAAGAATTTTGTTTTATCCACTTGCAAGAAAACGATATCTCGTGTGGTACAAGCAATTAAGTGCGCATGATCGTCAAAATTGGTGAATTGTCCTTTCAAATTGTAGAAATGTTTTAATTTATTTATTAGGGATTTAACGTCTGCTTCGTAGACAAAATTAAATACAAGGGACTGGAAGAAACAGTCAGAAAAGAAAGTGGCTTCATGAACAAAGTCACTTACCGCTAGCCGGTGAAAATGTTCATGGTTGCAGGATAGGTACTCCGTGAATACAGTCACTTATCAAAAATGTGACGAAAAAATACACAAGCACCGGTGGCGGCTATTACGGATGGAAGAAGAAAATAAAAAGAAGAGAAATAAAGAAGTGGTAGTAAATGAAGCACGAATCTACCTTATACAAAAATTTAAGACTTCATAATTTAAGAGCATAAATCTAGCGCAATCCTCTAAAACTACAAGTATAGAGTTAAAAAATGATATATATGAAGAATGACAATACATAAAAAAAGATATTACATAGAAAAAGGCTAAAAGTTTAGTATAACAACGAACCAATTTATATATTGAAAATCTAGA
Organism: Caprella mutica; assembly: GCA_947561585.1. Taxonomy (NCBI): domain Eukaryota; kingdom Metazoa; phylum Arthropoda; class Malacostraca; order Amphipoda; family Caprellidae; genus Caprella; species Caprella mutica. The sequence continues at coordinate 26,535 of CANNZV010001945.1, forward strand.
AAAATGTAAGTGCATAACAAGGAATACACGACAATCATATTATTGATGTTAATTAGTTGATATACAGTTGTCGAAAATTTCAATTTTTATTATCGAATTAAAAAATGATTAGGCCACTAATAAACTTTGTAAAATATTTTACGAAAATTTCTGTATCCTGATTAAAATGATTCAAAAGAGATATTTAAATCATTTCAGATGCGTTACATTTCAAACAAAAATAATATTGAAATTGTCAACTTCGAAAAAAATATGTGAAAAATATATATAAAACAGAATAGTGTAAACTAATTAGGAATAGGTAACTGTACAGCAGCTTCACAGTAACTTATTTTGTAGATTATAGAATACTTAGTTCAATGATAAATACAGTGTTCATTATTACGAGCAATTGCTTGAAACACTACACATATAATACAAATATAACACTACACATATTATAGAGTACGTACTCTATAAGCCAATAGAATCCTAGGCAGTCGTAGCTATTACATTTAAAATAATAGATGCAATTACACACCAATATTCTCAATCGAATCAAGGGAATGGATGTCCGAGGTCGTTAAGAGAAATGAATCAAATTAATCTTTTAATCATGGAATGAACCGCATGGGACAGGCTGGCCAATTCAACAATCACTATTTAATTTTTGTCAATTGAGTCTACATCGTATTAGGCAGACTGTTGATCTTAGTTCAATTAATACAGTGAGAACCAAAAGAGTTTGCAGCAATGAATTTTCGAATTCTGAAACAATTTATCACAGTGAACTGAAATTTGATTAACTTAAATAAGTTATACAGGTTATATAATCAATTTCTGACTACTATGAACAGTCATGCTTTTCATTACACTAAAGGTTGGCTTGTAGAACAAGGCATCACTGGCAACAAGCTCGTGGGTTTGCTCCCACATAATCCTGACATTAACCCCTAACTGTATCTGTGGTTCACCACCAAGAAAGAGGTTAATGCGAACGGAGACCAATTTACGAACAAACAAGAGCTCTGGTTATGGTTTTTGGAAATTTATTCTTAAATGATGCCTTTATAAATTAAAAAATTGACATCGTTTGTTGATAAATGATTGTTTAAGGTAATAAAACAATGTTTGAAACTCATTAAATAATAAGAATCAAATTAAATGATACGATCTTAATTTTTGATGCATATACGTATATAACTATTATAAAATGTATTATATACCTGTAACTGTTTTATATACCATTAAATATTAAACATTTTTTGGCATCTTTATATTCGTAATAAGACGTTTAGCAAACACTTTTGAGCCGATTTATTGAGTCAATTTCATTAAGTAATGTTTTTTTTTTTTGTTATTTTGGAAGCCTATTTATTCGAGTTTTTCACAGAGGAATAATGATTTAGTCTAAAGATCACGATTTCATAAGAAAATCAGAATGAAATTGATATCTTTTGCAAAAAATACCAATTTTAGTAATTTGCAAACACTTTTGAATTTTCACTTGTTCAATTTTCCCCGGAGGAATGTAAATTTCTATGTATAAGTTGGCAAATTATAGCTAGAAAATTTTAACTATGAAATAACTAGTTAAAATTTTAATTACATATACATATTTTGCTTATAAGATCGAAATGGTGGAACCGGTCGTAACTCGGTCAGATCATCAAAAAAAATTATTGCTGAAGAAATTTCAAATTCAACATTTTATATCTCTGTGTAATGAGAAAAGAGAGATACAATTAATTGTAAATTCATTATTAGACATAAACTTTTCTTCAAAATCAGAAAGAATATATTACTATAATGTATTAGTGCACAAACTGTACTTTTCTTTATTTGCACAACAAAAAACATAAAGACCAAACCACTGGGCCTCTGAAATGGACTCGACGAATCCCTGGGGTTCGATTCAAAACTGGTTAGATCGAAGACGGTTCTGTGCATATTCGAGAATAAATATATTTGTAAAGTTAATTTTTGCTCCTATGTAAGTCGTATAACTAAAATAAATTGAAAAAATGAGGCGAACTAAAGCGGCGATACTGTACAACATTTGTTAAATAAAACTTATTAAGGTACAATATCTTAAAGTTGCATTAAAAAAATTGTCTATCTTAAATAAAATTGCTTCTCTTAGTTTAAATTCACAATTTTACAATTTACCAATTAATACAAATTAGCAATTTAATTTTTCCCGTGCAATTCACGGGGAACATTTCTCCGCAGAAAAATCCGTCTGAGAAAATTATGAGGGGGAAAATTTCTCTCACCGCCGTAGGCTATTTTTATTCTGTAATAATTCATTAAATTCAATTCTTATGGGACATAAAATCAAGGAAGCAGGAAATATATCATACGTTTAACATACTATATTTTCAAATAAAATAATAATGAAAATAAAGTTCTTATATTCTCACTCCTATAAACGACTTATTATCAAATATTTAAAGGTATTCAAATTCTAATAATATCAATAATAATAACGTTCAAATGGAATGTAAAATGACCGATAATTTCCAATTATTACATCAGCAGCTTCTATTTTTTATTTGAAATGAGCCAAAGTGTTATTGGGTCTAATGAATAGGTAGCCAATAATTAATTAAAACTAACTTTCAAATGTGAGTGAACCGGAATTAATGAAAGTTTCCATTACTTCAAATTAACTTATTCAAAAGTAATTTACATATTGAGATAGTTCCTCACACAACATCAATTGATGTAGTGGCAATTTCTGACCGTTAGAAAAAGTCCTGAAACAAAAATAAACTAGAATTGTTTCCGAATGATAAGTAGCTAACAATAAAATAAGATCAAAACAAATTAAAAACATAAAAAATATAACCATCAATATTATGTTCATAATCAATGTAAAAATAATGTTTATTTTTTTCACCAATCCATACAGTTGATTTTGAAGGCCTAAAATATACTGCTTATTTTTAACAAACACATTCCTAATACTTATGAATAAATTCACAGTTTATCTCACGTGTTAAATAAAAAGCAGTCTTGTTATTCTAAGGAAGTACATAAAGAACACATCTACAGTGACATTTGGTTGAATAATTCATCATGTTCAGAAATAGAAGAACATAAGGTCTCAACACCTATGCATAAAGTCCATCATATTATGCAGCGGCCAAGAACAAAACATTCACTGACGGCACAGCTAAATTATAATAAACCATAGACTGACGGTTGTGAAGGAGGACTTTTTATGCTTTTTATTCAATGGGTTGTAAACGTGAGAAATTTATTTCTATGTCAATAAATAACCAAAGAAAAGGAGAATAATTTCACAATTTGAAGAATCATTAATCTAATAGGTTTGATATGATAAATAGGTATTTAATTGAAAAGATAGTAATTGATATCATAAGAATAGATTATTGTGATAAATATATAGATAAAGATACATAATAATAACATCAAAGAGTTAAAATAACGATATAAATAGAAAGGCCAATGAATTTTCACTGGCTGGCTAAAACATCATTGATAATGATTATCGAGGTTCAAGATATATCGAAATATTTCTCGTTCAGGATGAACCTTTATATACATAGTTAAAAGAATAAGAAAAAATTAGATAAAGACAAGTAGGGTAAGTTCCGAATTCTCGGACTATTCCACATCTTATTATTTATCTTTAGTTTAAATCTTTAACGAATATTTTTTGTATGAACGGAAATATGGAACAGTTCGATACCTAACTATTTTAATTATTTTCCCCTTAATTACCTTCGCAATCTTGCGGAAGGTTATATTTTCATCGGAATTTATTTATTTATTTATCATCTTGTTATTCGCTTAACTGAAAAAGTGTTCAACCAAATTGCCTGAAATTTGGTGAAACGATTGGTCAATGTCCAGTGACCTGCTGCTAGCATTTTGGGAGTGACCGGTCAAAGGTCAAGGTCACGGTCATTCATAACTCAAAAAGTGTCCAACCATATTGCATGAAATTTGGTGGAACGATTGGTCAATATGCAGGAACCATTTTGATAGATTTTGGGGGTGATCGTATCAAAGGTCAAAGATCAAGGTCAAGGCCATTTGTAACTCAAAAAGTATTGAACCAAATTGTCTGAAATTTGATGGTACAATTGGTCAATGACCAGGAACGATCTAATAGAATTTTGGAAGCGATCCGGTCTAAGGTCAAGGTCATTTATAACTCAAAAAGTATTATAGCATATTGCATGAAACTTGGTGAGACGATTGGTTATTATCCAGTTAGCAGTTTCCCTAATTTTGGGAGAGAACGGGTCAAAGCGGAGACGAAGGTATGCGCTCTACCGAGTGCACATAATCTAGTTATGATTGAATTAATGACTGTACTATTTAAGTAAATAAATTAGGTTGCCTCAGAAGCATGCCGGTTTTAATTTTTGCCATAATACGTTTCTTTTTGTCTGTGATAGCACAGTGATATTTATACGCGCATATTGTGTTAAATAAATAAATAAATAGAGAGTATGAAAGCTTACTCAGACATGCCGCATCTACTGAATAACAAAAACAGAGAAACAAGTGACTATGTCATACTGCAACTCACAGATCTTATTCATAACACTTGCTTTAAAGTGTTAAATGTTAACAGATCTTTGACTTGTGATGAAAAATAGAGGTGGATATACTTGCATGCAGCAACTTCCAAATAGCTGACACAATCGACCTAGTGCTGTCAAGTAAAATGAGTAGCCTATGAATTGATGAGTGTAGTTCCAGAGGAGATTATCCCACTGAGGTATAGGAATGACTGTCATTATGACGTCACAGTCACTCTCTCTTTTCAAAAGCCAACCCTAACATTGTAGATAAGAATTATCATTAGCTTGAATTAAATTCATTTTGTTGAACGTTCCCCACATGAAAGTATGTTTTCTAGTGTGGGTTAATCTATATATTATATTATAACACTTTGAATGAATGTTAATTTATCTATGGATTTTCACATATACTTTAGCTTTCATTTATACTTTATGTGATAAAAATATTTATGCGACAGCCATTACTAATTAATTGAAGTTATAAATTCGTAACTATCTAGCGAACAATTTCTCGTTTCAAATGTTTATAGTGACCGTTTCCATAAAATTGATGATATATTCATCTTATATGAATAATTTCAATTGAAAATAAATTACATCATCTAATTCAATGATAACGCCAAAGATTATTCTAATTGGCATTTAATGAGAAATTAATTTTTATCACAAAGCTTCAGCTGAGTCGTGAATAATGAACATTGAGGAAATAGAACATTCAATATACTAAATGTTTTCACGGGTAAAAGTTAAATACCATTACGAGAAATAAATGCCACCTTGACATTTAATCACCAACCAACTACTAAAACAAATAAGTGTACTTTGTTACAGCAAACACTAAAATTCCATTTTTAGAATATTATTCTACTTTAAAGCCAATTTTCAAGCGTAAATTAGTAAGCATTCATTAACATCATATAATTAAATTCTTGGTGATATTTAACAGATTCCAAGTGTCGCTAATGCCAATCTGTAACCTTCAAACCATCAAAATATTAGAGAAATACTAATGCTAAATCCTAATCATTTCTCTCAATCAACCTTTCCATTATCAATTCTAACCTTTAGATAATAAGCTACACCATTTAGGCCACACATTTTACTCAGTGGGTAATGACAGCCACATTCAGTTATTTGGTATAACGTGAAATGGAGCAGCAATATTATTGGTCAATTTTTTTATCGGTGTTAAGTGAAGTATGTAGGTAGATACACACAATTAAATGATTCCTTGTTATATAGCATAGAAGTCCTATAGTGACTCTGAGTATGTTCTATAGCATAGCTGTTCTATAGTGACTCTGAGTATGTTCTATAGCATAGCTGTTCTATAGTGTCTCTGAGTATGTTATATAGCATAGCTGTTCTATAGTGACTCTGAGTATGTTCTATAGCATAGCTGTTCTATAGTGTCTCTGAGTATGTTCTATAGCATAGCTGTTCTATAGTGTCTCTGAGTATGTTCTATAGCATAGCTGTTCTATAGTGTCTCTGAGTATGTTCTATAGCATAGCTGTTCTATAGTGTCTCTGAGTATGTTCTATAGCATAGCTGTTCTATAGTGTCTCTGAGTATGTTCTATAGCATAGCTGTTCTATATAGTATACCTCCAAATAAATATGTTTGTCAAATCTTCTTAGTAAGTTATTAGGCAGCCATACCTGCAGTTATAACACAGCTGAGACATCACATGCACTGGTCATCGTATGCACTTTATGGTCATGAGATGCACTGGTCATCGTATGCACTTTATGGGTATGACTGTAGTGGTCTTCGTATGTACTTTATGGGTATGACTGCATTGGTCTTCATATGCACTCTATGAGTATGACTGCATTGGTCTTCGTATGCACTTTATGAGTATGCCTGCATTTGTCTTCGTATGCACTTCATTGCAATGACTTCCTTACAGTGCATTGCACAGGAGGGGCAGTTTTAAACATTACTCCGTAAACTGATAACCATTACAAAGGTGACAGTGTACCCAAACGTTTAACCCCCGCATCTTTGCGTGCGAGAGGTAAATACTAATAAAAAATGCCATGCAGTTCACTAAAGGTATTCCCATTGTCACAAAGAATGCAGTTCCACCCACTAAAACTAAAGAGGCTACTATGGAAGGCTGCTCAATAATTCAGCACTAATGACACAAGCGTCCAATCTTTATATGAATTTAACAAAGAAATTAAAATGGAATGTATCAATGAGTTGTGTGATGAAATAGCAAAACTGACTGATAATATAGGGACTAATTATTTTAAATTCTGTTACATTTAAAAGTGAGGAAAAATTAATTTAAAATAATGCTTCATCATCACAACATTTCAAATTTGTTGAAAGTTGATCATTTTAAAAATACAATGAGCTAAAAAATATGTCCTCATCATTTGATTAAAACTATTTAATAGCACTGTCGAGTAAATAGTAATTCGGTAACTTTGATAAGAAAGGTACAATATTATACTGTAGTCACAACACAAAGATTTATCCTTTATAAACTGAAATATATTACGATAATGTACCAAACTATAATGTAGTTTGAAGAAAGAATAATTCACATATTACAAATTAGATTCTCAAATAAAATGTAATGAAATATGTATATATTTCAATTTATTTCAGTTAAGATTTTCAATAAGTAAATAGCAGATTTTAAACATCATTTGTATTTTGACAGAAAATAATTCAAAATATTTTGGAATCGCTATAAAAGCTGAACTAAAGTTAAAAACTGAATAAAAAGTTTTTGAAAAATGAGAAAAACATTTGCATCATAGAAAAATTCTATAAAGAGACATTGCATTTCACAAGAGACATTGCATTTCACAAGAGACATTGCATTTCACACGAGACATTGCATTTCACAAGAGACATTGCATTTCACACGAGACATTGCATTTCACAAGAGACATTGCATTTCACACGAGACATTGCATTTCACACGAGACATTGCATTTCACAAGAGACATTGCATTTCACAAGAGACATTGCATTTCACAAGAGACATTGCATTTCACAAGAGACATTGCATTTCACAAGACATTGCATTTCACAAGACATTGCATTTCACAAGACATTGCATTTCACAAGACATTGCATTTCACACGAGTCATTGCATTTCACACGAGACATTGCATTTCACAAGAGACATTGCATTTCACAAGAGACATTGCATTTCACAAGAGACATTGCATTTCACAAGACATTGCATTTCACACGAGACATCGCATTTCACAAGACATTGCATTTCACACGAGACATTGCATTTCACACGAGACATTGCATTTCACAAGACATTGCATTTCACACGAGACATTGCATTTCACAAGAGACATTGCATTTCACACGAGACATTGCATTTCACAGCAGACATTGCATTTCACAACACATTTCAGGAAGACATTTTCACTCATTTTATAACATTTCAAATTTTAGAAGTTCCTCTTCAACTTTCCTCTGTTGTTTTTACCATTATATTTAGTTGTGAACTTTAAAAGTTTATGTCAACACAATATTCGTCAAGAGTGACAGACAAGAAACCAAACATTTTAGAGGGGACACACGTGGTGAATTTAACAGCTGTGAGTGTGAGGATATTACTTTACTGTTTCTTTAGTTCACTGTGTTTCTTTCCTTTATTACTTCACTGTGTTTCTTTCCTTTACTTCACTGTGTTTCTTTCCTTTACTTCACTGTGTTTCTTTCCTTTACTTCACTGTGTTTCTTTCCTTTACTACTTCACTGTGTTTCTTTCCTTTACTTCACTGTGTTTCTTTCCTTTACTACTTCACTGTGTTTCTTTTCTTTACTTCTTCACTGTGTTTCTTTCCTTTACTACTTCACTGTGTTTCTTTTCTTTACTTCTTCACTGTGTTTCTTTCCTTTACTTCACTGTGTTTCTTTCCTTTACTTCACTGTGTTTCTTTCCTTTACTTCACTGTGTTTCTTTCCTTTACTACTTCACTGTGTTTCTTTCCTTTACTTCACTGTGTTTCTTTCCTTTACTACTTCACTGTGTTTCTTTTCTTTACTTCTTCACTGTGTTTCTTTTCTTTACTTCTTCACTGTGTTTCTTTCCTTTACTACTTCACTGTGTTTCTTTTCTTTACTTCTTCACTGTGTTTCTTTCCTTTACTACTTCACTGAGAGAATTTTACGTTTCCTCTTCAAATTGCTTGTGTGTCTTCATAAGTTTCAAGAACAGTTGGAGCTATTTTCAAAGTAAATAATATTTTACTTTCTCGTATACTGAAACAGATTCTCTGATTCAACCTATATTTCTCATACGAATTAGAGGCCTATTAATAATTATAGCAGCAATGTTTGTCCCATTTGAATTCAGGGCAGGCGGTCAGAGCACTAAACTTTCTTGATTATCGAATTCTTACTAAACTATATTTTTTAATGCAAATAACCAAACTTGAGAATCAACATTTTCCCAAATTTGTACTCATGATAAAATATCTTCTTAGATAAAACTAAATTTCATTTGGATCAAATTAAATTTCACTTGAATCTGATTCTATTCCACTAGATTCAAATTGTAATTCACTAGGATCTAATTGCAATTCACTAGGATCTAATTGCAATTCACTTGGATCCAATTGAAACTCACTAGGATCTAATTGAAATTCACTAGGATCTAATAGTAATTCACTAGGATCTAATTGAAATTCACTAGGATCTAATTGAAATTCACTAGGATCTAATTGAAATTCACTAGGATCTAATTGAAATTCACTAGATTCAATTTGTAATTCACTAGGACTAAATTAAAATTCACTAGGATCTAATTGTAATTCACTAGGATCTAATTGAAATTCACTAGGATCTAATTGTAATTCACTAGGATCTAATAGTAATTCACTAGGATCTAATTGAAATTCACTAGGATCTAATTGAAATTCACTAGGATCTAATTGAAATTCACTAGATTCAATTTGTAATTCACTAGGACTAAATTAAAATTCACTAGGATCTAATTGTAATTCACTAGGATCTAATTGTAATTCACTAGGATCTAATTGAAATTCACTAAGATCTAATTGAAATTCACTAGGATCTAATTGTAATTCACTAGGATCTAATAGTAATTCACTAGGATCTAATTGAAATTCACTAGGATCTAATTGAAATTCACTAGATTCAATTTGTAATTCACTAGGACTAAATTAAAATTCACTAGGATCTAATTGTAATTCACTAGGATCTAATTGAAATTCACTAGGATCTAATTGAAATTCACTAGGATCTAATTGTAATTCACTAGGATCTAATTGAAATTCACTAGGATCTAATTGAAATTCACTAGGATCTAATTGTAATTCACTAGGATCTAATTGTAATTCACTAGGATCTAATAGTAATTCACTAGGATCTAATTGAAATTCACTAGGATCTAATTGAAATTCACTAGATTCAATTTGTAATTCACTAGGACTAAATTAAAATTCACTAGGATCTAATTGTAATTCACTAGGATCTAATTGTAATTCACTAGGATCTAATTGTAATTCACTAGGATCTAATTGTAATTCACTAGGATCTAATTGTAATTCACTAGGATCTAATTGTAATTCACTAGGATCTAATAGTAATTCACTAGGATCTAATTGTAATTCACTAGGATCTAATTGTAATTCACTAGGATCTAATTGTAATTTGCTATGACCTAATTGTAATTCACTAGGATCTAATTGTAATTCACTAGGATCTAATTGTAATTCACTAGGATCTTATTGTAATTTACTATGACCTAATTGTAATACACTAGGATCTAATTGTAATTCAATAGGATCTAATTGTAATTCACTAGGATCTAATTGTAATTCACTAGGATCTAATTGTAATTCACTAGGATCTTATTGTAATTTACTATGACCTAATTGTAATTCACTAGGATCTAATTGTAATTCAATAGGATCTAATTGTAATTCACTAGGATCTAATTGTAATTCACTAGGATCTAATTGTAATTCACTAGGATCTAATTGTAATTCACTAGGATCTAATTGTAATTCACTAGGATCTAATTGTAATTCACTAGGATCTAATTGTAATTCACTATGACCTAATTGTAATTCACTAGGATCTAATTGTAATTCACTAGGATCTAATTGCAATTCACTATGACCTAATTGTAATTCACTAGGATCTAATTGTAATTCACTAGGATCTAATTGTAATTCACTAGGATCTAATTGTAATTCACTATGACCTAATTGTAATTCACTAGGATCTAATTGTAATTCACTAGGATCTAATTGTAATTCACTAGGATCTAATTGTAATTCACTAGGATCTAATTGTAATTCACTAGGATCTAATAGTAATTCACTAGGATCTAATTGTAATTCACTAGGATCTAATTGTAATTCACTATGACCTAATTGTAATTCACTAGGATCTAATTGTAATTCACTAGGATCTAATTGTAATTCACTATGACCTAATTGTAATTCACTAGGATCTAATTGTAATTCACTAGGATCTAATTGTAATTCACTAGGATCTAATTGCAATTCACTATGACCTAATTGTAATTCACTAGGATCTAATTGTAATTCACTAGGATCTAATTGTAATTCACTAGGATCTAATTGTAATTCACTATGACCTAATTGTAATTCACTAGGATCTAATTGTAATTCACTAGGATCTAATTGTAATTCACTAGGATCTAATTGTAATTCACTAGGATCTAATTGTAATTCACTAGGATCTAATAGTAATTCACTAGGATCTAATTGTAATTCACTAGGATCTAATTGTAATTCACTATGACCTAATTGTAATTCACTAGGATCTAATTGTAATTCACTAGGATCTAATTGTAATTCACTATGACCTAATTGTAATTCACTAGGATCTAATTGTAATTCACTAGGATCTAATTGTAATTCACTAGGATCTAATTGTAATTCACTAGGATCTAATTGTAATTCACTAGGATCTAATAGTAATTCACTAGGATCAAGTTCCATTTCATTTATATCAAATAGAAGCTGTAAAAAGAATAGTAATAAGAAAATGTTATTTTATTATTTAGAATAAACAATTGAAATATCTTTCGATCATTCTGTAATAATTAGCTGAGACGACTTGCTGCAATGCAATGTTTATATGCATGAACATTTAAACATGTTAACTGTTGCGTTAATTCAAAAAGAAACGAAAATTTAACATATTTCAAAATATTCAGTAATATAATATTATTTTATAATGGATGAGAACTTCAAAGTATTCTTCACTAATGGCCAATTAGATATAGTTATATGCACTTTTGGGATTAATTGAATTAACTGAATATGAGAATTTAATGTGCACTAAATTAAACATTTAAATACATTGTGAATATATTGAGAGAAAATATATATTGAGCAAAATCGTTAAAAACCCGTGTCCAAATATAGTTCAATATCAAAATTGGAATCTTTTAAAGTAAAATCGTGTTCGAATGATTATTTTGCCTTTAATAACTAGTTCATTCTATTTAACATTGATTATTAACTACGTTTTTAAGGTTTCAATTGTTACATAAGTAGAAAAAAAATAGAGTTTTTTTAGAGATTTTCAAAAAATGTTAAAGTTCTGCCGGAGCAATATTGAGAAGCATTTGAAGGTAATTTATTTATCTGTGCCCCATTGTGTATGTACGTATGTCACCAGTGGGATTTAGAGACGCTGACACGGAAGGTGAAGTATAAAGCCCGTGGATTTACTCAGAATCGTTATCAAGCCAGGCAATCAACATTGTTATTGTGCCCCACACAGCGAATTTATCTGTTTTTGTTTTGAAGGAAACACCATTAAGGTTTAATTTAACACAATAGTTAACACAACGCAGTGTGAAATTCATAGTGAAAGAAATTGCACCTAAACAACATTCAATATGGAATTTCAGACTTAAAATAATATTGCAAATTTTGTTTAGTCAAAATGGGACTAATTTAAACCAGATGTTAATTAAGTCAAACAATAATACAAACAGAACAAAATGGTATATTTGTAATCTTTTTTTATAATTCATTCATATTATGTATGATACAGATATCATTTCGTTACTGATGTTCAGTATTTACTACTAAATTTATGAAGTGAAGCACAAGAGAAACGACGAAAAAGTTGTACATCCTTTATTATTAGAGCTTTCGAATAATAGAATATTCATTATCAATAACCTAATTAAGACTAATTTTAAAGAAATATATAGAAATAAGAAGTATTTTGGATACCGAAATTAATAAAGTCACCTAAATAGTTAATACAAATAAAATTTAAAATAAAGAAAAGGAAAAATAATAAGTTATTAACCCAAAATAGTTAAATTGAAAGAACTAAAGGATGTACAACTTTTTCGTCGTTTCTCTTGTGCTTCACTTCATAAATTTAATAAGATTTCCCAGAAGGAGACCAATTAGTCAAAGTATTTACTACTATCATATTCAGCATAAAGTGTAATAATTAAAAATATAGACAATTTCTACAAAATGAGTCACTTTCTGATAGATATCCAGTACCTGTGCTGTAGATGAATATGAGTAAAAGTAACGGGTTGCTATTACATCTTTTGAAAAGTATATCGAATTGGTACTCTATCTGTGTGAGAGTGTATCGAATTGCTACTCTATCTGTGTAAAAATAACGAATTGCTGCTATTTGTGTGAGTAAGAGTACCATGGCGTGACAAGATGATTATCGTGGCCTCCATCACCAGTGAACATCAGAGAATTATTCATTGTGCTGGAAAATAGCGTCAATATCGCCATGGAGCTGATCTCTTTGAAGAAGATGGAGCGGAGCCCACAAAAGAACGAGGCGATTGGAACCACGGTGATCGATAGAACGAACCAGGGAAAGAACGAGGTTATTGGAACCACACGCTGTTCGATAGAACGAACTAAGAGATGATAGAATGAACGTAGGTAGATGGAACCATACGATAGGCAAAAGAAAGTAACAGTAAGATATAACGGTTCAAATGAGTGATAAAAAAGGTACTCACAATATAGACAGTTAGAATAATAAATTACAATACAATAGATAGCCTGAAAATAGATACAGTGAAGAAGTAAAATGAAAAGAACACTGCAAGAAACAGTCAATGAAGTTATTAAAGAGGAAATAAGAATAACAATAACAGTAAGAATAAACGCTTGAATCCATTCCCTGTAACCGGTTGAGTGTTTTCCTTCACAGCTGGAGAATATAGAGGCAATTTATAGGCATTATATATCTATTGGTAGCAATCCCAGCAACAAATGCCTGAATCAGAAGTAAATTGAAAGGAAATGTCAGCCGCACGCTCACTCCTAGAGAAATACGCAGAAAAGATGCTATAGTTAAATGAATGCAAATATATCGCAGCCATCCTCGTACAATAAGAATAGGGATTATTATTGTGAGAAGAAAGCCTTAGAGAAATGTCTGTGGGAAATGGACAGGTAAAAATAAAAATATATAACTTCTGTTAGGGATAGATATAGCAAATTAAAACCTACCTAACTTTCAAAAATAGAACTTCAATCATCCGATATATAATCTAAAATTAAATTTTTGAACTTCATTAACTAGCTAATTAAATAATTAAAAATATTATCAACAGTTCGAACTATTACCAATTTATATATATATATATCTTTCTTTTTACTCAGCCAATATACCTAATTCATTCTTTTAACCTTTTCATTTATTTTCATTATATTTTACCCTCAAATTTTCATTGACTATTTTCTACCCTCACATTTCAATGGACACAGCTTCACCCTCTAATTCTTGCCTCTAATTCTAATTCACATCGAAGAAATTGGCAACACGTTCCTCGTATAAATCAAGACAAAAAATAAAAAGGAACCATTAAAATCCCAAACGAGAAGTTAACTTACGAGGATCCTCTTCATGAAATATTTATTCAATTATGATGAGTGTTACAGCAGAGGATGCTTAGCACTAGCAGTATAGTGCTTAGCACTAGCAGTATAGTGCTTAGCACTATCAGTATAGTGCTTAGCACTTGCAGTATAGTGCTTAGCACTTGCAGTATAGTGCTTAGCACTTGCAGTATAGTGCTTAGCACTTGCAGTATAGTGCTTAGCACTTGCAGTATAGTGCTTAGCACTTGCAGTATAGTGCTTAGCACTAGCAGTATAGTGCTTAGCACTAGCAGTATAGTGCTTAGCACTAGCAGTATAGTGCTTAGCACTAGCAGTATAGTGCTTAGCACTATCAGTATAGTGCTTAGCACTATCAGTATAGTGCTTAGCACTTGCAGTATAGTGCTTAGCACTTGCAGTATAGTGCTTAGCACTTGCAGTATAGTGCTTAGCACTTGCAGTATAGTGCTTAGCACTTGCAGTATAGTTAGCACTTGCAGTATAGTGCTTAGCACTTGCAGTATAGTGCTTAGCACTTGCAGTATAGTGCTTAGCACTTGCAGTATAGTGCTTAGCACTTGCAGTATAGTGCTTAGCACTTGCAGTATAGTGCTTAGCACTTGCAGTATAGTGCTTAGCACTAGCAGTATAGTGCTTAGCACTAGCAGTATAGTGCTTAGCACTAGCAGTATAGTGCTTAGCACTAGCAGTATAGTGCTTAGCACTATCAGTATAGTGCTTAGCACTATCAGTATAGTGCTTAGCACTTGCAGTATAGTGCTTAGCACTTGCAGTATAGTGCTTAGCACTTGCAGTATAGTGCTTAGCACTTGCAGTATAGTGCTTAGCACTTGCAGTATAGTGCTTAGCACTTGCAGTATAGTGCTTAGCACTTGCAGTATAGTGCTTAGCACTTGCAGTATAGTGCTTAGCACTTGCAGTATATTGCTTAGCACTAGCAGTATAGTGCTTAGCACTAGCAGTATAGTGCTTAGCACTAGCAGTATAGTGCTTAGCACTAGCAGTATAGTGCTTAGCAGTATAGTGCTTAGCACTAGCAGTATAGTGCTTAGCACTAGCAGTATAGTGCTTAGCACTAGCAGTATAGTGCTTAGCACTAGCAGTATAGTGCTTAGCACTAGCAGTATAGTGCTTAGCACTAGCAGTATAGTGCTTAGCACTAGCAGTATAGTGCTTAGCACTATCAGTATAGTGCTTAGCACTTGCAGTATAGTGCTTAGCACTAGCAGTATAGTGCTTAGCACTAGCAGTATAGTGCTTAGCACTAGCAGTATAGTGCTTAGCACTAGCAGTATAGTGCTTAGCAGTATAGTGCTTAGCACTAGCAGTATAGTGCTTAGCACTAGCAGTATAGTGCTTAGCACTAGCAGTATAGTGCTTAGCACTAGCAGTATAGTGCTTAGCACTATCAGTATAGTGCTTAGCACTTGCAGTATAGTGCTTAGCACTAGCAGTATAGTGCTTAGCACTAGCAGTATAGTGCTTAGCACTAGCAGTATAGTGCTTAGCACTAGCAGTATAGTGCTTAGCACTAGCAGTATAGTGCTTAGCACTAGCAGTATAGTGCTTAGCACTAGCAGTATAGTGCTTAGCACTAGCAGTATAGTGTTTAGCACTAGCAGTATAGTGCTTAGCACTTGCAGTATAGTCCTTAGCACTAGCAGTATAGTCCTTAGCACTAGCAGTATAGTGCTTAGCACTAGCAGTATAGTGCTTAGCACTAGCAGTATAGTGCTTAGCACTTGCAGTATAGTGCTTAGCACTATCAGTATAGTGCTTAACACTTGCAGTATAGTGCTTAGCACTTGCAGTATAGTGCTTAGCACTAGCAGTATAGTGCTTAGCACTTGCAGTATAGTGCTTAGCACTTGCAGTATAGTGCTTAGCACTTGCAGTATAGTGCTTAGCACTTGCAGTATAGTGCTTAGCACTTGCAGTATAGTGCTTAGCACTTGCAGTATAGTGCTTAGCACTTGCAGTATAGTGCTTAGCACTAGCAGTATAGTGCTTAGCACTTGCAGTATAGTGCTTAGCACTTGCAGTATAGTGCTTAGCACTAGCAGTATAGTGCTTATCACTTGCAGTATAGTGCTTAGCACTTGCAGTATAGTGCTTAGCACTAGCAGTATAGTGCTTAGCACTTGCAGTAACACTCTTATAGGGTAACACATAGAAAGGATAAAAAAGAGTAAATGTGTAGGTGTTAAGCTGTGATAAATAGAAGTGCTAAGATTTTAACTGTGACACAAAAGTTTAGATATTTATGGATGTCTCTGAGAACAAATATAAGGACTTTCTATATAGTAGACTGAGACACTGAATAGAATATGAACCAACTGAATCATCAATAATTCTTTAGATCTTTGAAACTTTTGATCTTTGAATTTCTCTGTTAAATTTCAAGTGAAAACCTTCTTGAAAAACTAACTTAACAAATCATATTTAAATAGTATGTGTTATAAATAAATATCATATGAAGGTAATTAATAAATCTATACTAATATTAACATAAAAAAAATACATTACTATTCTACCGTCATTCAGTTAGCACAATAAATCCAACGAAAGTCCAACTATCAAGAAAGGACATAATTCAAAGATGGACAATTAATTCGGACATCCAATTCCAGGGAAATAGAAGTAAAAGAGTAACTTTCTTCCTTACATTTGAAATATGAGCATTTTTGAAAGTCGGTTCTCCAATCCTACTCTGCGGTGTTCAAATATCCTTTTGATTTAATCTAATGAATACAAAATGTTAAATCAAAATGGAGAAAAGGGATGCCAGAATTACCTCCAATCGACTCTCAGAAACCTAGAACATATATTCTCTGAATTCTAATCATATTTTTGGCCAAGTTAGAAAAGTAAATGTGACGACAGTTCAGTTACTATATTTAGGTGAATTGCAATATACGTTCGAAGAGATTACGAATGTGCATATATTTCAAGTCAATTCCAACATAGAGAGAGTTATCTTGACCAGCTAGGCTTCGTATATAATCTATAGAGAGCTCCTTAAATGTTATGGCCCATAGAATGCTCTCGTTCGTCGATATAATGTATGACATAGTTTATAATAGCATAGTAATCATAATGGATTAAAATGAACAATAACTTTATCTTCAGCAATAGCAGTTTGGTAAGTTATTAGTCTGTAGAACCAGAGGCAATATGAATAAATAAAAAGAAATTCATGGAATTGGAGTGCAATAGAACTATGATTCAAACTAAATGATCAGCGCTTACACAATACCTAATTTGAATACTTTCTTTTGTTCAAAATCATGAACGCAATAATAATAAACAAATTTTAATAATTTTATAAGCATGAAAAAACTTTTAATTAAGATAATAAATACGTTAATTATAATTTACGACTTTATAGCTGTCGAATAAATAGATTTGGATTCAATAGAATTGGGTGATATTCAAGTTGAATTAATGAGCTTTAGAGCCGTGGAAAGTTTCTTTGAAGAACTACATATATTTCTCATTAATTAACTAAAAAAATTAATAAAAAAGTTCAAACACGATCAGAAGCAAACCCATTCAATTTAGTATATAGTTAGCAAATATATGAATACTAGCATTATATATTATAGTTACGTACCTTCGTTGTCGATGAGAAAATATCCGATTCCGCTGCCATCAATAATTGTGAAGGTGCGATAAGATTTGGATGACGAACTCAACTGCAAACTAATTACAAATGTTCCAGGCGATTCATTTTCTTTGATTTCAGCCTTCAACACTCTCTCTATAAATTGTGGCTCTTCCATGTATTCTTCAACATCTTTCACGATGACAATGAAACTTGACTCTGACGTCAATGAAGGCAAGCCGAAATCCATTGCGAGGACAGTCAAATTAACAAATTGAACATTTTCAAAATCCAATTTTTTCGCTGTTCTGATTATACCAGTTGACGAGTCTATTCGAAATAAGTTATCAACATTATTTCTCAAAGAATATCTAACTCTGCCAGCATCTCCAAGATCTTTATCCGTGGCCGCAACATGCCCAATTACTGTACCGGTGGGAAAGTCTTCGTATATTTTGTGTGTCTGAGTAACAGATAGGAAATTGGGAGCACAATCATTCGCATCCAAGATATAGATGTAGACTTTAGCAATTGAATAGTGACGGATGTTGCTACCGTTATCCCATGCTCGGATTTGAAGATAATGTTCATCTAGCAATTCTCTATCTAGAGCTGATACCACTGTCAACTTTCCTGAATAACTATCGAGGTTGAAAAACTTGGTTTCAGTAAACAATTCGTAACTGACCTCACCATTTTCATTTTCATCCAAATCGAATGCCAAGAACTGCGCTACAGTGGAGCCAATTTGAATACTTTCGTTGACATTAACAGAATAAACCAACTTGGAAAATTCTGGAGGATTGTCATTAACATCTGTAAGAATAACAGTGACGTTTTTCGTGACTGTTCGATGATCAGTTCCTAAATCGAATGCACTTATCTTGAGAGTATAAGATGGAGTTCTTTCTCTATCCAGAGGCGAATTAACTTTCAGAACTCCAGTGTGAATGTCTATAGTGAAGACAGAGTCCAAATCGCCACTACTAATAGCGTAAACAACCTGCCCGTTATATCCACTATCAAGATCGGTAGCTTCAAAAATATGAATAGAACTGCCAATTGGTGTGTCTTCAGATATTTTAAAAACGTCAGTAGATATGGTAGGGAACTTTGGTGGGTGGCTATTATAGTTATAGCGCAATGGTAGGTGAAAGGTGTGTGAATTATTATTACCTATGGAGTTTCCATGGGTTTGGAAACTTAGGGGAACTTTTACAGTGTCACATGATATGCGTTTTTCATTTTGTAAATCGTTATTAAAAACAGTTATAAAAACTGTCTCTGGTTCAGAAACATGCACTCCGTCAGAGGCAGTTATATTGATTGCTACAGTCATTGATTCTTCATATTTCAATACATGAGATTTTAGATGACAGTTAAGTTTTATGCTTCCAGTTAATTGGTCCAAAGACCAACAAGAGGAGTATTGAGTATTTGAAATTTGATATGAAATTTCATCCATTTGATCCAAATCAATGGCTTTCAAGTCTACAATATTATCACCAATGGGCACACCACTGTAGAGAAAACCCTTGCAGTTCGTAGTGATAAAAATAGGAACATTGTCATTCAAATCCTGCACTTTGACTTTAACAGTTGTTTCAGTTTCCTGTTTAATAGGCTGACCCCAATCAGATGCCCGCACTATAATAGTAAATACTTGATTATCTTTCTCGAAATCTATCACATCAGAAGTAGTTATTATTCCATCAAAAGGATCAATGATAAAGGGTGTATATTCATAATTCGAAATACTGTAGGATATAAACGCATTTTCCCCTGAGTCGGCATCGGTGGCAGTAAGCCTCGTTACATACGAACCAATAGGCTCATTCTCATCCAAAATAACTTCAGTGTTCGGCGTGTCAAAGACCGGCGCGTTATCATTAGCGTCAGTGACTGTGATAGTTACTTTAGCAGATGACTGTCTTTTCAGAGCGTGGCTCTTAGTATCCACGGCAGCAACAGTCAAACTGTACGACATCTTCTCTTCCGTATCCAACCAACTTGAAGTTGATATCAAACCAGTTCTAGAGTTAATTTGAAACTTCGTCTCAGCACCACTGGCTATTAACTGAAAGCTAACATGAGTATCTAAGTCTAAGGAAGTGACTCTCACCAATGGAGAAGATGGCGGTGCCTCTTCGCTTATCGTCACATCGTACTTCTCCTTCAAGAAGATTTGAGAATCGTCACGTACTTTCGGTACGGATATCACAAAACTTTTTTCTGCTCTATAGCGAGGAATTCTCTCATCTGTCACCTGCAGAGTGAGATTAAATTCACGATTCGAATAATCATGTATAAAATGATCATCAAATACTAAATAATATGAATTACTACTTTGTTTTCTCAAAGAAAATAAACGTTCTGAATTTCCAGCTGATATGACGAGGGAGGTAATTCGTCCGGATATTTTGTCATTTCTGCCAGTGACTCTGATTTTCGCCAGAATATTCGTCCCTGAGTGATTGGTTTGAGGCAGACGTTCGATGGATATTTCTGGAGTAAAATGATGGCTACGCGTTATATTTATATACACATTTGCTTCTGCATACACTACTTCTTGTAAGGGATTGGAGAGGGATCTTCTATCAGACGCTATGATGGTAAACTTCGAAGGTTTCCTTTCGAGAGTGTTCAGAATATTAGTCAATCTCACAACTCCAGAGACCGGATGAACTGAGAAAAAGTCATCCGAAGGGTTTTTCATGGAATAATAAACCTCTCCATTCATTCCTATATCTGCATCCTGTGCAGTTACGGTAATCAATTCAGTATTTACAAGAGTATCTACAGGTACATCTACATAATATTCACCGGGATAAAATAACGGAATATTATCGTTCATATCTACAATAGTTATTTTCACGACTGTGGAAGCACTCATCACTAACATTTCTCTACGCGTTTTCTTAGCCTTGGCGAATATCTTCAGTGTATACTGATCTCTCCTCTCCCTATTTAGCACGTCCTTGTGTCCTGTTTTAGTCCTAATCAAAAGGACAAAATACTGACCCACTTTCTCCTGCTCTAATGTAAAGAAGCCCTCTTCATTTCCCTCGGCGATGTTATACACCACATCAATGCCTGGTAGGCGACTGACGTCAACCCCCATCATTTGGTCACAGCTGACGTATGTCCTAGCTAGGGAGTTTTCCCTTATCGTTACGTTATATTGTGAATGTGTGAAGTGGAACTCCTCCCTGTCACGGATACATGTTCCGTACTTTAGGAAGAGTAGCAGCGTGATGACTAACTGTGTGTTGCAGTGGTGGCATTTCATTGTGCTTGGTTTGAGCAGAGGAAATAGTAACTCATTATGTGACTAATAACGTGACACAGGTACAACTTTCTCTCACTAACACTGTCACACTATTCAATCTTCTCATTTTATAGACTGAAAACATTCTATAATTTCAATGGAAATTTTTAACTCGCAAATCTTCCCTCTTCTTGTTTTTCGTTTTTTACCAGCTTCATTTGACCTGAAAAGAAAGAATAAAGAGATATTTAGAACGATAATATTATTTGAAAGGGAATGGTTTAACAAGTATGGAATAATAATTTGATTTTCTAGAAATAGAAGTGGTTATGATTAATTAGGAGTTATGTACTGAGTTATCTATAAATACAAAGGACAATTAATGCAATATAAATGACGAAAATTTACTTATCGTCATTAATTTAAGAGCACCTGTCATTTTTTGGCCAATAGTGAAAAATAATCTATGGATAAGACAACCAGTATTTTATTTACTTTTAATGCTCAAAATTCAAACAGACTTCGACTTATTTTAATAGTAACAGACTGTTCAGAATTAATATTCGATAATATATTAATAAAATCATGAAATGCATTTATAAAATTCCAATACAGAAAATTAAAGTAACTGACCTGAAAGAAAACAAAGTTGGATGATTTAATATTATTTGTATAAATTTATGTACGATACCAATAAGTAATTTCATTAAAGTTTCAGAAGGCTGTGAGATATAGCTTTTGTTGGTTTACTTATGATAATATGCACGTAGCGACCACGCAGATCAAATATAGCAAACCACTTGCAACTACAAAAGTTGTAATCCCAGGAGCATATCTGACACTGTTTCAAAGAGAACTATTGCACATGTTTGGAATACAGAGTGAGTGCTGTGTATTAGAACATAAGAACAAACTAATGTTAAACATATATACTTCATATTTATAGCTATAAAGGTGATTATCATGTTCATAATTTAGCAAAAGGGTAAGTTACGAATTATTGGTCGGTTTCATATCCTCGGTCATATAAAAAAAACGATATAATAATTATTTTTTCATTTTCATTGGTGTAGAGTGATCACCTTGTAATAGTTACCATATAAATAGCAAGTGATCAATGCCTTCAGCAGTAGAGTGTGAGTTGAGCTAGAGCAGAGTGCGGTAAAATACTCACAGAGTGTAGTGGCAACACTCACTTAGAGTGTGGTGGCCACACTCACCGAGTTGGTATTATGATCTTGCGTTATTAAGACTCTCCAATTAGGTCCTTATCGAGTCTAAGGATAAGGTTCCAATTCTATCAGTTCTCTCTATGTCCATCCCTGTATCGTTCTATGTTATAATAAATGCTAGCCATTTCCCTGAACACACTTTTAATGAACCTTTTATACCAATTATTAATTAAAGGCTAGTTAGAACGTAATTACCCATACAATGGATGGGACATTGCTATCCATGAAGATAAAGATTAAATATAATTATTATATCATTTTTCTTGAGACCCAAAATGTGAAACCGACCAATAATTCGTAACTTACCTTAATTCAAAAAGAATTATTTCCAATAAATATTTATTTATTTTCCATCTTAAACTGAAGTAATTCCTTCAATAATTACACTGTATTTATCACATACAAAGTGAGACTGATATCAGAGCATTGAGGCCTGGCAATTCATTGTATTTGTTTAGGCAGCAAAGCCGTTAAGAAGATACATTGCAAGTAAAGGCATTGCCTCAAGATTTGTACAACGCTCAGGAATGTCAACACATTGGAGAAAAATGTCACTGACAAGCTAGAATGATAACTACTGTGATGATAACTACTGTGATGATAACTATTGTGATGATAACTATTGTGATGAATTGTGATGATAACTATTGTGAAAGATTTATTAATTATATTATTTTCTTGTATTTAAATTTATCTTATTTTTTGTTGATTCACACACGATGTTCAAGAGTTTGTTCAATAATATTGCTATGATCAGTGTTATATTTTCCCGAGAGAAGAATAGCTACTCACAGCTGTTACACCTCGTATCTAAGATACCAAACAGACAGGTAGGGTATACACTGCGCGTTACATTTCAATTCATCAGGAAAATATTCCTATGATGTTTTTACGGGGATAAAAATGAGGTTCATATACAGCTGTACAGCTGATGATATACTTAATCTGGAGATTTCTAATTCGATCTTTAAGGTACGTTTTGCATGCAGCGATTGTTGTGATCATCGTTCAGCGATGATCACCCAGCAATAGGAACACATTGAAATAGTGTCCAGCGATAATCACTCGTTGCAAAACAGCCCCGTAGGAATAGCATTGAAGCAGTGCTCAGCAATTAACGCTGGGCGATGATTACTGACCAATGATCGTAACAATCGCTGCATGTAAAACGTACCTTTAGGCTCGCTTTACACTTGCGTTTTTCAACATAATGGAATTTTTTTCTTAAAATGTGTTCACACGTGCGTTTTTTATCGCAGAAGGAAAAATACCATTAAAAAAAATTCAACGCGCTTTTTTTCCCGCGAGTTTAAAAAACGACAGTGTAAAACGGGTCTAAGATATCTAATATCTAACAGTATTAATCGCTGCAAAGTTCATTGAAATGCGTATTGCAACCTAATTTTAAATTTTGTCTATTTCCTAAGTTGGGGAATTGTTTTTTACTAACATCTAACTATATAGCTCGAGTAAGTTTTTTTTATTAAAATACGCATTTCGATGAACTTGGCAGCAACTCATACGGAGTGATGTTAGATATCCAAAAAATCAAATTATAAATCTACAAGAGTAAGTTAATCGTCAGCTGTACAGATTTTTGTGAACCTCATTTCTATCCCAGTACGAATAACATAGAAATATTTCGGTTCTAGGAAATTTCAGTCTTGGAAAATTCGGTCTCAGAAAATTCGGTCTCGGAAAACTAGGTCTCAGTTTATAATGGTGTTATTAAAGAACAGTAATAGAAAAAGTTGAAATTATGAATACTCTAAAAAATGTAGTTTATTGATAACATCATTAACCGTTGTAAAATGATACGTAACATAAGTAATTTTGACATTTATTTTACATGAGATTTGAGCAGAAAATTCTGTCTCGGAATATTCGGTCTCAGGTATGAATAAAACTTATGAATTAGACGTATCGGGGGGCGTGCCCCAACCCCCCCCCCCCTGCCAGGTCATTAAACAATCGTGAAGTGTGCAGTACAACAAACTAGCGGATACAGCAAACTACATAACGGTCATTTATAATTCTGAGACCGAATATTCCAAGCCCGAAATTTCCGGCCACCAAATATTTCCCCGCTAAGTTGAAATGGAACGCACAGTCCGTACCTTACATGTCTGTAATGCCCATTCTATTAGCAGATAAAACGCAACGATTTCTATGCCCAGTTTACGCCTCTTCAATTAATAACGGTTAAATGAATGGAAGGCGGTAGAAACGCTAGTGTAGTCTGCAAATTTTCTTTCCATTCAATTAACTGTCATTAATTGAAGAGGCGGAAACTGGGCAGTGACAACGCGGAGTTTTATGTGCCAGTATAGAATAGGCCTAAGAACTCATAACAGTTTCACCTCGTATCTTAGATACGTAACCTAATTAGGCTCTTTTCCTGCTTCCACACAGTGTAGCATTACCAATCACCGGTAACATATTCTATTACCAATTAGCATCTCCTTATAAACAGAGTCTTAATAATAGCTTGGTGTATTGTACATGGCACGATCAGAGTTGTATATAAATTGGTATCCATGATAATACCTTCTGGCGACATGGATACCAATTAAAATAAGGGTTGAAATGGTAAATTATATTTTTTTTCATTGATCGAAAATATAGAAAGATCCTATAACTCGGAACTTATCCTATGCATTTTTTTCAACTTTCTGTTTACATAATGTGAATTTAAGTATATAAAATAGGAGTATATAAAATAGGATGAATTCATTTTCAAACGAATTCATCGAAACAGAAAATTAAAGCAACGTCTATTTTTTCTTTTATTTCTATAACTACTATTTTTCAAATACTGACTATCGGAATATTGTTCTCCATTGATATAAAAAACACATACAATAATATATAATCGAAAGGCAAATAAAGATATTTCTATTTTTAGACAGAAAATTCATAACGGTTGAAAACTGTATAAATAAAGAATTCATTTCTATTAACATTATATAACTACTGCATTAACCTTGTGATTCATATTATACAATAACTTATTATACCAAAACTCACAGTCACTTATGCGATATGAATTATGTCCAAAATATTTAAATATGTTCTAAATATTTTATATTTTTATTATGTCAAAAATAGTGATAGAAAGTTCAAAAGATAAATTAAACCATTTACTTATCACCGACTAATATTGCACAATATTTATAATTCGCAGTGCAAAATCAAACTAAAACAATAAGATCAAATGAATACAGCATTGAAATGAAGTCAATGGAAGAAACACTAAAGAATTGATTTATAGAAAGATTTATTAAAATATTTAAAAGTGAGAAGGAGATTTAAGATAGTAAATAGAGAGATTTAAGATATTTAAGAAATAGAAAGGTAGAATAATTTATCTTGAATTACACTTTGAATAATTTTCATTATTGATTTCACGAAAATTTTCTTTTTCATATCACAATTATATTTATTTTAAAGAAAAAATTACAAAGATTTCAGTAATAATTATTATAATATTACAAAAGTATATCCAACCTATCAAATATGATTATAAGACAAAGTATCAATTACCAGGTGCGAAAGAAATACCGTATGAAAAATTCAAAGGAATATTTCTAATAAATGATGCAAAATGTAAGCAATGAATATATTTAAATATTTCTATGTTTTCTTTTTGGAATCAGCCATTAATATTTTCATTTAATTATTATTTTACTTTGAGTCAATTTACAAGTGACTTTATATTGTTTAAATGTTATTAGAGAATAAAACACTAATAAAATGAGAAATGGAAAATGAGAATGCTTCTAAAGATGGAGACCGGCACAGTGTTGACATTGTGATGTTGTAACGGGGAAAAATAACACTCTACTAAAAAGAATGTACTGACAAAAGGAAAGATAAAATAAATAGAATAAAATAACATCAAATGGAAGAACAGGAATAGAACACAAAGGAAGAAATCATGTTTCAAAAGACAATAATGAATTGAAATGATTATTTAAAAAACACTGTCTTTTAACATTTATGTCGAGCTATTGAAAACATATGATAAATTAATGTTTATTTTTATTTGGGAATAAAAGAGTAATAACACTATATTAAATAAAATTTATTTTACTATTGATGATAAAATTATGCAAAAGATAAATTTTAAAAATATTCAAGAAACAAAAGTTGAAAATATTCATAACTTGATCTAGATATATATTCAAGAAAAATTTAAAAAATAAATATTCAAAATATTCAAAATTAAATTTTAAAAATATTCAAAAATTAAATTTTACTAATATTAAAAAAAAATTAAATATTCAAAAAATATATTCAAGTATATAAACAACTATTTTACAATATTTCAAATAGAGAGTAGAGTGGAAGAGGGAGCTATATCACTAAAATGTCATTTTAAAACGAATATAAAATTCTAATTCCCAACAGAGATTCGTACAAAGAAGACTATAACCTCTTATTTCAACATTATTTTAAAAACACAATGAAAAAGAAAACCAAACCATGAAATACTATTTGTTACTAACTATTAATAAAGTAATAGAAGTTATTTCATGTGAAGGGCAGAGAAAAGGTACTATAAAGAAAAAATGTAGTTAAATTATAAACATTTTCTTGAATGATCGAAGATGTGGTACTGTTCTAAATCACAGAGCATACCCTAAATAATTTTAAAAAATAATCATGTAATTACAAAAATGATAGGCATCGATACAAATTTAATGTAACTTTCAAGTACAGATGTATCTCAATCTTATTACGTCTCATACTTATGACAATAGAATAAGTGTGGAACATGTCACGCTTCTATTTCCTCTGAAATAGAATATAATTTAGGGATAGCTTTGGTAAATTTTTGGTTGTTTTCAGTTAAGCTGTTCTCGCTGTAATTTATCTTTCCTGTATAAGTTATGCAAAAACAGCTAAAGTGAAAACTATCAACTAAATTACTAAAGTTGCTCCTCCTACTATATTTTCTATACAAGGAGAAATAAAAGCGAGACATGTCTCACACTTATTCAGTTGCCATAAGTGTGAGACATAATAAGAGCGGGGTATGCCTATAATATATAATATAATAATAAATGTAAAATGTAACAGTTTCCATCCCCATTGTTCGTACAATGTAGTTATTGACTGCATCAAACTAGTCTAAAGTTTCTCAGTAGGCTTCAATGAACAAACAAGTTAAGTTTATTCATAAATTCAATCTAGCGAAACTACGCGTAAATTAACAAGAGCTTTGTTAATGGAAATAAATGCAATGCCATCGTTTGTCTTACCATCATAAAAGTTATTTATTTTAGTGTGTTATTTTGTGTTCATTTACATCGTTAAAAAGAGAACATTTTTACTAAATGGCAAGCAATAAACATTTTAGGTATTACAGTACTAAACATATCCCGTCATTGTCCCGGTACTCTTTAAATCTATCTTTTATCAACAAATAATATTTGGAGCAAGCCATTAAGTCGGACGGAAGTCCATTATTTTATCAGAGTAAGAAAACATCATTTATATTTAATAAAGGATTGAAGCAATAACCAGCCACGAAAATTTTGTTTCTTTGCTACAATTTGAAGATCAAATGATTAAAGAAAGTGAAGGAGAGATTAAAATGATGACATTTCAGCAGAATTAAGAGGATTAAAAATAAACATATTTGAAAATAAATTTATTCGTATAACATCTGCTAAATCCTATGTAGGTAAATCCAAACTAATCAATGTAAATTCACTTCACGAGTCCCTGTATGCTTTAAATTAATACCCTTACCTGTTTCAAAAGGCAACTCAATTTGATTTCTATTCTTACACATTGGCACAGAACACATTGACAAGATATATAGAGTTAGGAGCGTGAATTCTCCACACAGGGAAATATCATTGGAAGCCCTAAATTGATTTACAACCGTCCTTTGTTCAGAATTCCAATGACGAATTAGAAATTCTTTTGGCAAAAAGCCATGGGGTGCCAATTTCAAAGACTTTTCACATTTTTCCTCCATTGAACAGGAACCAGAAAAATATGAGGTCGCCATTCGATCCTTCCAATTTGCCTAATTGATATCAGTTGAAATGTACAGTGATTGATATACGGCAATGAGCACACTTTTGAGCTTTACAGGCGAATGGTAGGACTTGAAAAGAAGTCCTTTGAAGTACATCAAATGCATTGGAGGACTTCAAAACAGGAGAAATGAACATTCGATATATGAACAGAGTTCATTCATCACATAGTTAGAATTTGTATATGTGTTTTTCAATAAAATATATAAAGTTTATTGGCTCAAAATTAATAGCTATTGAAAGATCAAATACTAACTTAAAATCTTCATGTTGCTTCTTTTAAAATTTGTCAATTTTATTTTTTTTTTTCGTGCATATTAATTTTCATCAAAGAATTGAAACTAAAAACACTAATTAAACATTTTTTCAAAGTTCAATCAAATATGTCCAAATCATATATATCAATAAATGGTTGGACATTTATTATTTTCAAAGAATAATTTAGATGATTCAATAAATAATTTTTTATTGATTATTTCAAACAATGATTTAATAAATATCATTGAATTAATAGTAAATTCAATTTGAAATGTATTTATTCAATTCAATACATTCAAATGTGTGTGATAGTTATTATTGAGCACAAAGAAGTAATTCATCATACGCTATCTCCAAACTGTTTAAAATACGCTACATCTATCAAATTCTTCTCTATACTAAGATAGCCGCAATTTATCGATGAAAATAATATGATTCTCGAAGGCTTGGAAATTTATGTTGATGTGAAAATATTATAAAAATGAAATAGAACCAAAAGATTTCAATAATATGGACAGGTTGAAGTGAAATAAAGTATTTAGATTGAATAAAATATGTGAAAATTATGCAAAATGAAATAGATTCAGAAACTGGAGAGTGTACCTCATGTAAGATATTGAGTGAATTGAGGTTATATTTTTGAAGGGTCACTTTCTTTAGAGGCTACACTTGATTGAAAAGTTTGAGCGAAAAGATTTCAGGTCACGAAATATAATGCAGAGAGAGTCACAAATGTAACTAACTTATTAACAGTTAAGTAACTGACAAATACTACATCGGTTGGTAAGAAGTAGAGCGATTGCCTTGGCAAAGGGCATACATATACTAAATGTTTTACTGTTTGTCTAAGTGGAATGCTACAGATTAAAGGCAATAGAAGAAATGTAAAGAATGGTGAGATACAATCTGGGAGTTTGAATATAGTAATAATCAATCGTTTAAATATCATCACAGAATTGGTCCAATCAATTAATTGAATAAATTTTCTACAATGTCTTTAACCCTATTATTTGTGAAGTAATTTAATCGATTACCTGATCTATCACAATAATGATTATAATTTGGCACTTCATTTAAGATATGGAAAAAAAAATCAGCGTCTACACTGAACAGTAACATGGCTCATATAAACGAGTGAAAAGCTTGAGTCTCGAGCTAAATGAATATGTATCTGACTATTACAAGAGAGGTTACGAATTATCGGTCAAAAACTATATAAAAATTAAATAATAAATAATTTACTATGTTGTTTTTCTTATATTACCGAAGATGTGAAACCAACCCATAATTCGTAACTTGCCCTAACTTAATACTCATGAATTGATTAATTTACACCACTGAATGAATTTCAAAAGCAATGTTGAAGCGTTTAATAGCAATCACTGAAGTAAATTCAAAACACAAACGTTTAAGGTATGAGCAACCTAGCGCAAAATGCTGACTTGGCAGATTTCAGTAACGTATTCGCACCAAGAGACTTACATGCTCTGATATCTATCGCTACAATTACAGCCATGACAGATGCCATTCGGGTGTATGACATCCTTTCGTAACAACTAAATATTTTAACGATCTACACCAGCGGTTCTTAAAGTACTTTTCTCGCGCACCCCTTGCTGTTCTCAGGCACCCCCCTGAGCATTGTATTGCATTGAAATAAATTGAAAAGCTACTATAATAATATACGTTTTTGGTTCCTATGATGTTAGAAAAGTTCAAATATACTTCATGTATATTCTGCATGATATTAACAGCAACCATCGAGCTTTTAAAGTTATACGTAACACATAAAACATCAATCCCATGCACCCCCTATACACAATCCAGGCCCCAGAGAGGTGCCGGGCACCCCACTTTAAGAACCTCTGATCTACACTCTTTGCCACAAATAGCGTAAAGTATATTGCTAATAATGCACGAAATGTATACTGGTGATTTATAATAGAATGCTTTCAGAAAAGATAATTGAAAAATAACAAGTTTTTATCAATAATTCATTTGTTTCACGCACGTATTTATTTAAAATAATAAGTTAAATCTTTGAAGTGATAGGGATTATTTAACAGGATGAATTAAAAGTTTCGTATCTTGCAAAATAGGAATACAAGAAAGAAAATAAGTTATTTTCTGCTGAACTGATTAGTTCTAATTGAATTATCATATCAAATTACTTTTATTAAAAAAAAATATATTTAATTTATACAAGGTTGATGTTCGATACTATAATATATATGTATATTGATTCAGGATATTGAAATAATATTCACAAACGATATAAAAAATAATGTAAAATTTTCAATAAGTTGAAGTATCGAGAATTGCAATCTACAGGAATTCAATAATATGAAATCACAAAATATATTTTAGTAGATAGTATTTTTAAACGTGACGAGAAAAGAATCTAGCAAGCAGTTATTGATTTATTTACGATTGTGTCAAATTAAAAAGCCTGCAGTAGACAAATAATTAGAACTACATGCAATGATTTAAAGGCTAGTAGAACATTTACTATGTTGGTTGCTTCTCAGTGATGATAATTCTCTATGCACAATGTTGTGGAGTTAATGAGATAATGCATATGAGATTCACACTACAAGAATAATTACTCAACCAATCTGGCGCGTTTCACTCTTGTTAGGCTGCAGCGTACACATACGATTGCAAAGTATGCTAATGCACTTAGTCATGACAGTAAACCTCATTTACTGGAAAGCTGGAAATGAAAATATAATAGTTTTTTCATATATACATTCACTGTGATCATCCAAAAATTAACAACTTTATGAAATTCATGATTTTCTAAACATTCACTTTGATCATCTACTTTATAATAATAAGTATATTCTGAATAGTAACCTGTCTATCTATTGCACACAGATATAGTTGTAGAGTAAAGTCCATTAGAATTTAAATGCATAGGATGCAAATGCAGTATCAGTTTATTACTAGTACAATTGTTTGGGCAGAAGGGGTACTTCAAGACAAGAGTTACAGATCAAAGTTGGCTTCCCGTCTTTCATATGTTGATATATTGGCTAAGTTTGAAGATGTCCTTCCTTAATTGAATCTCCCCCTCATCCTGTATCTATGTGTCCCAAACGTCATCAAGTGAACAAAGTTATATTGCTACGCACTAATTAACTTCTCTTAACTTAACAGTCCGACCGAAAGACCTACAAACCTATCAACAACTTGACATTTACAAATGATGAATCAGCACTAATGAAGAGAACTTTCAAATTAACCACTATTATCCTTTTTTTAAATAAAAACAAACAGAATCTTATCATATTGTCGAAATGACATTGAAATCTAGATGTAGTGTTGTTTCAGCATTTCCAAAATAACCAGAGAAATAGTGACTCCTCATTTTATGAAATATTCAATGACATAAAATCTGCCGTGAGATAAATTATGCATTCTGCCCATTAATTATTCATAGTGCAGAGGCACTTTGATCTCACAAGAAGCTATGTAAATAACACACAAAATGACTAGCTAAAGTACACACAAAGAAAGTGCTAATTTTTTCACCGGTTACTAATTTCACATTTTACTAATTATAATGCTAGTAGATATTTTAAAAGTGGTCTGCCGGGTAAACGATAAAAATTTTATAATTTATATTGTTTGAAAATAGAAGGAAATTATAAAACTCTGATTTGAGAAATTAACTTCATGCAAATAGTGTTTTCTTTGATAGTACATCCAGAGACAAATACTGAGGTAATGAAAGGTGCTTCCCACGTCACCAACTAGCCATAAAACACATAGGAAAGACATAAAATGGAGAGATAGGACAGACAATCTATTGCAACACTAGATGCTATATACCACTAGGGTATAGTACGAATTATCGGACAGTTTCACCTCTTCGGTCATATAAAAAAAAACTATATTATAATAACTGCTATTCAATTTTTATGATATCTGCAGGTATCATGGATACCAATAAAATTAAATAACAATTACTATATTGTTTTTTCTTACCTGACCGAAGATGTGAAACTGACCGACAATTCGCAATTTGCCCAATGTTTACTATTCTCAATTGTCACGGGAGTAATTAACTTCAAAGCACTTTATGCAAACCTATCAAAAAGAATAATGGATAAAAAGTGAGCATTATTCTCTCGACTTCAATTCACGTTATATTGTAATCACAGAAAATAAAAATAAAAAATACTAGCGACTCTAGTTATTTTTATCTCATATTATTCTATATGTAATTACAAAAATATTGTGTGCATTGGCGTAAAGTCAAAAATGTAAAAAATAACAAGCAACGTTGAATATTTATACATGTTAAGTAAAGAGTGAAGTTATACTTTATTAACCCCAAATACAACAGACTAATAATATATCTGTTTTCTGATAGCGTCTATCATTTTCCTAAGAAATTTGGCAATTTCTCTTCCAAGAAATTGGTAGCAAGACTCACCAGTTATTTGTTAATAAAATTTTCAAGAAAACAGCCATACCATTAAAAGAAATTAATTATATACTGAGAAAATACAATAGGTTAATATGGAGCACATTGTTCTGCTGCTGATAGTAGAGATGTTTCTTCCGAAAGTTTCCAACTGTGACGAGTGTGTTTAATGATCCACAGACGAGACTGATAAAACTTTTCGCTCTATTTCAATTCATTTAACAACTATTATTTGTACGCCTTTGGAAAATTCAGTGTATTTTATTTATTCGATAGTTATTGTACATTGAGCACGACATAGAGTGTGATTGTTGTTACTCTATTGAATTCATATTGTTACTTACAAGTAGATATCTATTCTTTTTTATAGATATTTTTTTCGAATATAAAGATTTATGAATTTAAAATACTCAAATGACCTTAATTTAATTTAGTTTGTGTCTAACGTCTGTTTCGGAACCAAAGGCCATATCGCTGATGTCAAAACTAAATCAAATTACAAGGGACTGGAAGAAACAGTCAGAAGAGAAAGTGGCTCCATGAACAGAGTCACCTACAACAGTCGGTGACAATGCTCATATGGACACAAGCATCGATGGCTGCAGTCACGGATGGAAGAGGAAAATGAAGCAGTGATAGCAAATGAAGCCTACGAGTCTACCTAACACAAAATCTAAGACAAAGGTCGTGATGAAAAAAGTCCATGTTTCATAAGATTTTGAAATCTTTTTCCGAAATCTGATGGTTATTATCATATGAATGGTTTAAAATTTTGCTACTTTCTTGATTAGATAAAACAGTAAAGGGGTTTCTAAAGGAAACCCCTTTGTGTTGACAAACTCGAACCTATAATTGTTCCCTTGTCTCGCCAATGTAAGCTGCGGAGCACTGTCCGCAAGTGAATTTATAAATGACGTTGGAAGCAAGTAAAGGTGGGAGTTTGTCTTTATACTTAAACATATTGCCAATAGTGTTAGAAGAATTAAAAATGAATTTAGGATCGATCTGAGGATAAAACTTACTAATTAAAGATGTTAATTTACGTTTGAGGACATTGGAATAATGGCCTAAATATTCTAACTTAACATAAATCGGTTTCCTAGAACAAGTTAATTTAGAAGGAGGTGGATTATAAAACCCTTGTTTTTCTCTTCATTATTAAAATTCGGTTTCCACGGAACAAATCTAAAATCTAAGATCTCGTAGTTGAAGAGCATAACCCTAGCGCTATCCTCTAAAACTGCAAGTAGCGCAAAAAAAATTATAATCGATAAAAAGAGAATTATCAGTGCATCACAATGAGTATCTTACAAGATATTACATACTATAAGCATTTAATTCTCCTTTTTTTTCAGATAAAAAATAAAACAAATACTACGTAGATATAAATAATAAGATCACTTGACAGACTAAATATTAAATAAGAAAATAAGTAATTAATTGCAAGAGAAATAAGAGAGACTAATGAAAAATGACATGGGAGTAATAGAATAAACATAAGGAAGTCAAGAGAAGTAATAAGACAAATGGAATAAAGACATCTTTACAGCAGCAGGAAACACTTAGCCGAACATGACTCGCCATTAAATTCTATTTATGGGGATAGCTATCACAATATTAAAGCATTTAAGTGATATTAAAAGAAAGATAAATATTAGAAGAGAGGAAGTTAAGGTGGGGCTTGGTGAACCGAAAATTGAGCCCAGGACAATTGGGCCCCACGACAATAGGGCTCCAATACAATTGGGCCCAAGACAATTGAACCCAGAAAAAATTGGGTCAGCAGGCACAATTTAGAAGTGTTATTTTGTTATTACAGTTGCAATAATCTTCAATTAAGTTACTACAGTAGAATCTGATAAAATGAGTAAATATATTTAACCTTTACTAAATGATTTTATAGATTTCCCGGTAAAGGTGCACATAAGCTTCGACTGAGATTTTCGAAGCTATTCTTCCCTTTCTGTTATTTTAGCTGTCAATGGTGGCAATTGTCAGGGGGTGGCAATTGTCCTAGCACCCCTAATCCCATAGAAAAGATACTAAATTAATTTAGTAGGATTAAAGATCTGTTTCGGAACCAAAGAACATATCGCTAACGTGAAAAGTAAATCAAGTACAAAAGACTGGAAGAAGCTGTAAGAAAATAAAGCAGCTTCACGAACAAAGTAACCTACCAACAGTCTTTGACAATGCTCATGGATGTAGAAAAGCTAGTCCGTTAATGCAAACACTTAACATTGAATACGAAAAGGGACATACAGGTACAACAATTGTACGAAATACTAATATGAAACTGAAGAAAAATTGAAATTCCATTTTCTGATTTCAAATTTCAATTCCATCCACAAACAATGCATTTTCAGCCTTCGTTTAAGCTGTGCATGATTTACTGAGTTATATAAACGTTACTATACTAAATTTCACGGATCTTATACCTCCACACAAATATTTAATATTGGATTGATTATACCTATGTAGCTGACATTCAAAACAAACAATGTACATTTTTTATTTGGACTGAATGAATATCAGCTAGTCGGAAGTTAACCGGCTGTTGCAGAGTTTTGATTATAAAAATCTCCAAAAAATTACACAGAATTTAATAGAAGCTATAAACTTTCATGCGGTTTAAAGTAAAAAAGTAGAAACGCTAGCCTCATTTATTAGAACCAATAAAAAATTGATTGGAAGTGACCTAATAATTGAAGACTATAATAAAGTAACTCTTCTTAATTGTGTCCCAATTTTTCCTGTGCCCTATTTTCTTGGGGTCCAATTGTCCTGGACCCAATTGTCGTGGGGCCCAATTGTCCTGGACCCAATTGACGCGGGGCCCAATTGTCCTGGGCCTAAATGTGACGGGGCACAATTGTCCTGGGCCCAATTGTCTTGGACCCAATTGTCACGCTTTCACCTCAGGGAACTTAGTGGAATAACAAACCACGATCGGTGTGTGAAAAGGAAAAATACAGAGTTTTATAACTGGAAAAGAAGTGTAAGTGTTGGGAACTAGAGATATTCAATATCAAGCAGTACCCACAGTGAGCAAATACTTGACTAAAAAGGGAAGATATCACACGGATTCTAGAATTCAAAAAGCTCTAGAAGATTCACAAATAGTTATGGTTATATAATTCCTGTTAGCAATTTTCTCAGGTGGCACTAAAAATAATATCAGAATTATCAATGGAAATTAGTACATATCTAAATATTAGTTAATATATTATTCTATTTGACGCTGTTTGCATTTTAAAATAGAACAGCTCCACAAATACATTTTTCACAGTTTTCAATGAAAATACACGCGTATCCAGAATATAGTCAATATAATAATATTATTCGCATTTACTAATAATTTATTCATATGGCGATAGCATACATTCAAAGAAATAATTGAAAAATAGGTGGACATTTGTAAAAATACAGTAAATAGTTTAATTATTTTTGTATAAAATCTATTCAATTCAATTAAAAAAAGAATTAATTCATGTAATTCATTAGCGGAAGTAAAAACCGACAAAATGAGACCTAGAAAACATCTGTCATATGAGACTCACTCAAAAATATTAGCTAACCTATTTCGTCGTCATTATTTATAATAATTAATATATCATCCTCATTAATTTATTCTGAGAGGTGCATAATAAGCATCACTTTTTCACCAGATAACATTCACGTTACAAATAAAAAAGTTCAATACAATATTCTAAGACTTGACTTGTTCTAATATAATTCATTGAATTAAAATATAATGAAACTATCATCCATAGATTAAGAAATCGCATTAGTCCTCCATTTCCTCCAATTAAGATCTTTAATTTGTTCTGTAATGGTACCTCGAATTTGTTGAAAACTCATAGCCATGCTGTGGCTAAGTTTTAATAGTTTTCCCCATGAAGTTCATTAAATTGACATAGTTCTGCAGAGCTGATTTGCATAAGAGCAAAGAATTAGGTTGAACATTAGTGCAGAGTATACGATAGCAGTCATGGGGGAACACGGTGCAAAGTTGACAATAAATATTAGCGTTTGTTCAGGAGTTCACTTAACTTACATCTACCAAACCTCCTCTCATGTCAATGTAAAGAAAGTGAAAACAAAGGACTTGGGGAAAAAGACAAATGAAGTGGCTCCGTGGAAAACTTTACTTTAACATTATTATGAGCTAATGGATGCAGGAGAGCTACTCTGTGTTGCTACAATTAGGATACATGTCACCTTGTTTCTTTACAAATTACGTTAACGGATGGAAGAAGAAACAGGCAAAATTTATTATAAATGCAACTCATGGCACCTTTTTGTACTCCTCCTTACAATATAGTGAAGGGTAACTGCAAATAAAAGATACAGTTGTATTTGCAAATAAACAAAAATGAGAGAATAGTCCACCCTTTAGCGGGCACTTGCCGATAAACTCATCAGATTGGTCTAAAATTTTAGTATGGCATAGTTTAACACTAAGATATTTTATTCATGTGAATTTTCTTTTATATATTTTTTTAATAAATTTTTATAACAGATATTTCTATTGTATTTTTTATTGATTATTTGACTCGGTGTGGTAAAAAAAAATTAAAATATTTAACTAAAAATAATGGTGTATCATTCGAGTGATACTTGCCCGCTGGGTTAAAAAGTTCGACATTTGGAAGAAAAACCTGATTTAAATGAATAAATAGGTAAAAGGATCCTTTTGGCATATATTTCAGTAATCCTTAGAATCCATAACACAATTATTCAATATAGTAACCCCTTCACTTCGTTAGTTTAGGAGATTCTCTGGCGACACTGTGAACAACTTCTATTTATTTTATCGGCATCGACATTCTGAAATGGTTTTCTAATGGCCGTTTTCAGAGAGTTAACATGGAGTGTGGAATAACGTTAGACCGGCCTTCAATCACGCAAATAGCCAATAGTCGCAAACATTCAGGTCTGTAGAGCTACTAGGCCAAATGTCATATGGAACAAACCATGTAAGATTCTCCTTCATGAAAGTATAGACTTGTTTTGCTCCAAAAGCGTCATTCAGAATCATCAAATACTCCACTGTGTTAAATTAATGATGAGGCATCACCTTGCCATCACTAGCCACGGGTGCAAAAATCATCAAATGAATAGTATTTTTGCTCTGCATAACAGTAGGAACTTCTGAAGGGTCACAGGCAATAACTCGTGTAATCTGGCAACTTGCAACCTCGTTAACAATGAACTTTTTTCATCGGCAGAAATGGGAACATGTTCTCCTTTGTTCTTGAGATGATTGAGAAGCTTGGGTCATCTGTCAGCCATGACAGGTCTTGAGAAACCAATGAGTAGGTTTCGGAATCTCTAAACGTGAAACTTCAAGCCAAGGTCTTCATTGACTGCTCTGCTGATGGTTCTGTGGCTAACATTGCGTCTCTTGGCCAGTTTTGACATCGACTGATTTGGTCAGTCCCGTCAGAAAAGTTCGGTTCGTTTTCGATCCTTTCGAGGGATCTGGTGACTTCTTTCAACTTTACTCTCGGCATCAAACTTGGTCACGACTCGATAAACTGTCGTTTTTACGTAGCCAGTGGTCTTCATAATGTCCAAATGAGAATTTCCAGCGCGTCTTCTTTCAAATATGGTTATCCATCGGCCTGATTAAAATAAAATATGGTTTTAACATCTTATAAAATCATTATCATTTGAGGAATAGATAGAAAAAGGTGAATTACAAAATCCTAATTTACGCAGACCTTGTATTTAATTTACTTCACTTATATATCACTAATAGAATAACCACTCAATTATCTTAACAATTTCTGTTATTTTCATAATAGTTTAATATCTTAAAGTGCAAATCAATAAGCGGTACATAGTTGCATTAATGTGACCTCTCCATTGATCTGCATGCCATCTTTAAAGTCTTCCTATATTCATTCTACACAGCTAAGACGTGATATTTACATTGTGCATTATATTAGCATTGTGCATTATAATAGCATTGTACATTATATTAGCATTGTGCATTATATTAGCATTGTGCATTATATTTACATTGTGCATTATATTAGCATTGTGCATTATATTAGCATTGTGCATTATATTTACATTGTGCATTATATTAGCATTGTGCATTATATTTACATTGTGCATTATATTAGCATTGTGCATTATATTTACATTGTGCATTATATTAGCATTGTACATTATATTAGCATTGTGCATTATATTAGCATTGTGCATTATATTTACATTGTGCATTATATTAGCATTGTGCATTATATTTACATTGTGCATTATATTAGCATTGTGCATTATAATAGCATTGTGCATTATATTAGCATTGTGCATTATATTAGCATTGTGCATTATATTAGCATTGTGCATTATATTAGCATTGTGCATTATATTTACATTGTGCATTATATTAGCATTGTGCATTATATTAGCAATGTGCATTATATTAGCAATGTGCATTATATTAGCGATGTGCAATGTATTACCAATGTGCATTTCTTCTGGCGGTTATCTCACTTCTAATGCCTTTCCTTCATTTCAAGGGGAAATGATAACATTAAGCAGTAACTCATTCATCTTCACATCTTCTTCCTGAGTAATGAATTGATGTCAATGCCTACAAGTTATTTGCATTAATATGTATTCAAATGAATTACAATGGCATTTACATCTCAAAACAATACAAACGGGATAATTAGTCATTCATATTTGCAAGTACTTGTACTACTTTACATGTATACTCATTCATCTTTACATGCATTCTCATTCATCGTCACATGTATTCTCATTCATCGTTACATGCATTTTCATTCATTTCTACATGCATTCTCATTCATCTTTACATGCATTCTCATTCATCTTTACATGCATTCTCATTCATCTTTACATGTATTCTCATTCATCTTTATATGCATTCTCATTCATCTTTAAATGCATTCTCATTCATCTTTACATGCATTCTCATTCATCTTTACATGCATTCTCATTCATCTTTACATGTATTCTCATTCATCTTTAAATGCATTCTCATTCATCTTTACATGCATTCTCATTCATCTTTAAATGCATTCTCATTCATCTTTACATGTATTCTCATTCATCTTTAAATGCATTCTCATTCATCTTTAAATGCATTCTCATTCATCTTTAAATGCATTCTCATTCATCTTTACATGTATTCTCATTCATCTTTAAATGCATTCTCATTTATCTTTACATGCATTCTCATTCATCTTTAAATGCATTCTCATTCATCTTTACATGTATTCTCATTCATCTTTAAATGCATTCTCATTCATCTTTACATGCATTCTCATTCATCTTTAAATGCATTCTCATTCATCTTTACATGCATTCTCATTCATCTTTACATGTATTCTCATTCATCTTTAAATGCATTCTCATTCATCTTTACATGTATTCTCATTCGTCGTCACATGCATTCTCATTCATCTTTACATGCATTCTCATTCATCTTTACATGCATTCTCATTCATCGTCACATGTATTCTCATTCATCGTTACATGCATTTTCATTCATTTCTACATGCATTCTCATTCATCTTTACATGCATTCTCATTCATCTTTACATGTATTCTCATTCATCGTTACATGCATTTTCATTCATTTTTACATGCATTCTCATTCATCTTTACATGCATTCTCATTCATCGTCACAATACATGTTTTTTCGAGTTATCGCTATAATACATCAAAGGATACAAAGGATGTTGTTCGTATGTCACCATTCAATTCAAATATGCTCCAATATGTTGCAAATATTATCACTAATAGTATAAAAGAGAACAACAAAATAGCTTATACAAACTAACATATAACTAAATAGTTACTCACTAAATATATAACCTATCTAAATTGTTTCGGCAAGCAATTAGGTATTTAAGTATAAAGGATATTCTAGCGACTAATAGTAAACAGAGTACATTGTCATTTCCTACTTATTTCAGTATTTATTTGTGTTCAATATATTCAATAACAATGTCCTTTTCTTTAATGCGATAATAATAACAATGAAAACTAACAACACTGTTTTTGTTTCAAACTGATTTAAGAATAGGATATAAACAGGGTATCCCAAAAAAAGGAACCCAATTTTAAACTAGTATATTTAACAACTGTTGAAGCTATATTTTTCTTACTAGCATCATTTTGTTTGTTGGACCCCTCTTCAATCCACAGTAACATTTTCATAGAGTTTTATTCCTTTGCGTAGATGTTATAACGTTTTTTTTAATGGGTGTAAAAATGGCACTGCGCAAATGGCCAAAAAACGGACAATGAACAAAAGTTCAAACAATAAAAATAACTTTATTTGACACCAACTCCATTAATAAAACAGATTCATTTCCTGGTTTTAAAAGCATTCAAATAATTATTCCTTTTATAAGAAATATATCGAAAATATCCTTTTATAAAATACATACACCCTGTGTAGAATACAAAAATAAAAAGTCCTACCCATCTCGGTGACAGAAATGTGCGAATGTTTTTTTCCATTTTGATGTATAAATATTATTGACTTCAAAAAAAGTTATTGTTTTAAAGATACAATCAATATCTGAATGGAAAGAAAACTCTTTTCGCATGAAGACAATAGTCAGTGTGTAATTGATATGTCAAAATTATAATTTCCCAATTCTAAGGGGGGGGGGGCTTAAATCCCTATCAGAAACAGTTTCTAAAGCCTTCAGTGAAAGCAGGAGTGTATATATTAGACGGCATTTATATATTTTTCATCTTGTTATTCACACAGCTCAAAAAGGTATTCAACCAAATTGCTGACATTTGGTGAGACGATTGGTCAATGTCCAGGAACCTGCTGGTAGAATATTGGGTGCGATCCAGTCAAAGGTCATGGTCATTTATAACTCAAAAGTAGTACACCATATTACATGAAACTTGATGGGACGATTGGTCTATACTCTGTATCCATGAACCATTTGGTTAAATTTTGGGATCGATCGGGTCAGAGGTCAGAGATCAAGGTCAAGGCCATTCATAGTTCTTAAAATTATTTAACCAAATTGTCTGAAATTTGATGGAACGATTGGTCAATGTCCAGGAATCATCTGGTAGAATTTTGTGAGAGATCCGTTTAAGGATCATGCAAGGTCATTTATAAGCAGCGGAGAAGTTATGCGCTATACCGAATGTAAGTAATCGAGTTATTTAATATTATGATATAACTAATTATCAGGAAAATAATTACTACAACAAAACAAAGTAATTATTAACCCACAATGGCTATATGTTAGGCATAGGGTAAACTACGAATTAGCGATCGGTTACACATCTTCGGTCATTTAAGAAAAAACGTAATAATAATTATTATTTAATTTTTATATAGTTTTTTCTTTTATGACCGAAGATGTAAAACTGATCGCTAATTCGTAACTTACCCTATATAATAGAGTAATAAAGCAATTAAATCACACTGCTAAATATATAGCTATTATAAGATAAATGCAATTAACTAATGATTAGCAGAGCGACAGCAGACTGAGATAATGCATCACAACATAAAGTTAAAGCAATCAATTATGGCATATCAAACTTTGACAACCTTCCAATAGTCACCAGCTTTCAAATCTTGAGAAATTCATGGAAGTAGTTAAAGAAAATTGATGACCGATTTTATAGTCAAATTGTAAAGAGGGCAATGAATTGTGTAAAATAATATTTCAAATAATATTCCCTCTTCATTAGAATTTGAACATTTTACTGAAATATGGTAATATAGAATTAACTGTAGAAAGATCAATATCATCATTAAATAAAATCAAATAGGTTTATTGAAAAGAAAGTATGTACAATCGAAAATAAATACAAAATATAAGACGTATCTAAATAAAGTCAATATACATGACAAATAATAAAGGTTAGTGGACCTAGTGGTATTAATTTTATTCTCAATAAAAAAAAATATCACGAAATATTTTGAGCCAAAAATTCAACAGGCAAAATCCGGGGATTTTCCATAGAAACCAAAAAGACAAACTAGCGAACTGAACAGTGGTAGCTATACAATTCGTTACAGTGTCAATTGCAACATTCAGGTAATATCTGTCACAGTGCATACAATATTGCAGTGTTTTCCAGTCGATGTGTTAAGGAGTATAAAATATTTATCCACTGCCATAGAAGCAATAACATGAATCCCGTAACATCTGTCTACCATCACACTCACTCAATCTATGTTTTGATGTAACACTGGAAGCTATTGTTTTATATTAGTTGCTAGATTTAGATATGCATATACATAGATAAACAAAATCTTCAAAATAGACGATAGCTTGCTTCTATTTAAACATATAATTGAATCGTGAATATGTAACTGCTAGTGACAATAGTATTAGAAGACTAGTTTTACAATAGTATTATGGAAGACTAGTGTTACAATAGTATTGGAAGACTAGTGACTATCCCGTTAAAAATAACGGGTTTTTAATTGAAATTGAATTTTGATTCAATGAATTTTAGGAAAATTTTGAGTTCTCGGAAAAAAAATTTGTTTTTGGAAAATTTTGTGAGTTTCCGGAAAATTTTGAGTTTTCGGAAAGTTTCGAGTTTTCGGAAAATGTTGGGTTTTCGGAAAATGTTGGGTTTTCGGAAAATTTTGAGTTTTCGGGAAAATTTTGAGTTTTCGGGAAAATGTTGTATTTTCGGAAAATTTTGAGTTGTATAAATAAAATTTTTGAGCGTGATGGATTTATATATATACAAATGAAATCACAATGCTCTTTATTATAGGGAGGAATACTTGTAAGCATATGCACTTACGCAGTTCATCATGTCTGTGTTAAATATATCTTGGTAATAGATATAACTTATGAGTACTGCAAAATATACCTATATGGAATATATCTACTTATATCTATGTAAAAATTTATCAAATTTATCTACTCGTATTTCAATATGAAATTCATTTACATATACGTGCAATAATTTCAATAATTACATTTCAATAATTACATACTTATTGAACCAATTAAACTCATAAAATATTCGTACAGACAAATTAAAAAAGATGACTGATGTTCATTTGAATAATCGTCTGATTATCGATTAGAATTAGAATTAGGTTGGCATTACATGCAGCTAAAAGTGAACGCAAGGATGAGATGATAAATCAAACTGCTGCTAACTTCCTTCCTTCCATCCTACACAGTTCGGTCAAAGGAATTTTTCTTAGGATTTCTGATTATAGTTTTATAGGATTTTATTGAATAAACTAGAAAATGCTAATAGTTCCAAAATTATTTATTGTCAAAAAAGGATTTAGTAGTTTATATTTTAAAAAAATAATATAAACGGTAAATACGAAACATTGGATACGAAAAATATCCACATCGTTACCAAACCTCTTAGATGATATAAAGTTATGAATAAAAACTTATTATTATTAAGTTATTATAAACTTTTTGTGGATATAACTCATCCAATCTCATATATAACTTTCTAGAAAAAGCTGTTTGTAAAATGATTTGCTAAATCAGTAAATAAATAACACCCTATCGCAAACTTACATATAATATTAACCTTTATACCTTGAATTATTTGAACGATTTAAGACGATAAGTTTTATGATAATATTATTAGTAATTTATAAGTAAAGAGAGCATATTGAACAATA
This sequence comes from Caprella mutica, assembly GCA_947561585.1. Lineage (NCBI taxonomy): Eukaryota > Metazoa > Arthropoda > Malacostraca > Amphipoda > Caprellidae > Caprella > Caprella mutica. Next base: position 71,458 of record CANNZV010001945.1, read on the forward strand.
AAAACTATTATTATAATTTTTTTTTTCAAAGAATAAAATCCACATTGTGCTCAACTAGTGTAAGTGTACTCATGTGCTCTAATATATGAAAGAGTCTATCCGATCGTAAAAGGAAAATATCTCCAAAAAAACGCGCCAAATTCATCACTTGAAAGAGATCATTCATGTCGCCTTGGTGTATAAAGGGTCAGGCAATCACTAAATTATGCACAAACAATACATTTTCAGATGTTTTCTTTTAAAGCACACAAATTCAATTTGTTGAATGGTCTCCCTTACCTCAGAACTCTTGGAAGCATTTCTCACTTAATATGCCTGCAAAATACCTTTCGACTGAACCAACTTGAGGAATTCTAGCATATATTATTTTAAGCGGGGTAACTGCGCAGGAGTTTATGCTTTAACTTCAGCCATAGCACAGCTATCAACTTAAACTGAAATACTTACGCTAGCTGCCCCAATGTCCTTAGTTGTCGAACAGAAAGCCTTAAATCGCTTCACGGAATAACTTGGAATAATATCAATGGGTGCTCAGAAAACACTTTGATTAGAATAAAACACATTTCTCAGATACTCAACATTGCTCTTATTTTAAAATATTAAGGTTTTAGCAGAAGGTAGAAAAAGAAGACATAAACATCTTGTTAAGATATACTCTAACTAGGAGTAGTTTTTGAACGTTATTAACAATTCAAACAGATTCATAAGTTATCATTCTCTAGAAAATAATATGTGATTGCAAATAAATTAAAATCACAGCAATGGTTAGCTCTACTAGAAATTTATTGTTGACTCATTTTGTCGGTTATTATCACTCCTCAAATTCGCATTTTGAATCAATTCATAAATGTTAGCGTATCTTACTAGAAGAAAATATATCAAATTCCAAGGGAACATAAACTTAAAGGAGCAACAATGTGAGCCTTTATTCTCTTTACAAATATTAGAGTAGTCATATCTTTTACTAACATTTCTTATGGACACTATAGGAAATAAATGAAATTATATTTAAGAACCCATCAGTTCGAGAATGTAGAGACATCGAAATTTAGATGTTCGAAATTTTCAATACAGTAGAACTCCTCTATAATGAAATCCTGTATAGTGAATGTAGTCTTTTGATTAAGGAAGTAGCATCTATAGTAAACAAATTTTCCTTAGTTTGCTACGTGTGGCCATCCGTTTTCTAAACCAATGCCCATTGTATGGCCGATTGAAGAAAATTTGTTACTTCCTTACTCAGGTTTTCATTATAATTAATTTATTAGGGGGTTTAGCGTCTGCTTCGGAACCAAAGGCTATATCGCTGACGCCAAAAGGAAATTAAATACAAGGGACTGGAAGAAGCAGTCAGAGAGGAAAGTGGCTATATGAACAAAGTCACTTACCACCGTCGGTGACAATGCTCATGGATGCAGAAAAGCTACTCCGTGAATACAGTCACTTACCAAGGAATGTGACGAAACGGGACACAAGCACCGGTGGCTGCACTCACGGATGGAAGAGGAAAATAAAGAGGTGATAGTAAATGAAGCCTACGAGCCTACCTAACACAAAAATCTAAGACCTCGTAGTTGAAGAGCATAACCCTAGCGCTATCCTCTAACACTGCAAGTAGCATTAAAAAAAATTATAAACATGGTAAAAATGAAAAAAGACAATCCATAATCCAAATTACAACAGTTCGGGGCCCAAGGGACGCCACCCCCCTTCTCTTCCATTCACCACAGACAGCTTCAGGATAGAGCCCCTGGGGGCGGAAGCCCAAAAACTTCAACTGCTTGAATAAAATACAAAATTTCCGATCTATTTTCACAGCCTTTTTTTATGGTAATAATTATCATCCTAGTATGACGTTTGATGTCTGCTTTTACCATAAAAGTGAAATACCGCCCACCAGTCGGTGTCAATGCTCATGGATGCAGTAAAGCTACTCAGTGAATACTGTCATTTATCTAGAATGTGACACAAGCACTCTCATAAATATAAGTGTAAATGATGAAGAGATATTAAATACAAAACACAAAAAAAGTCGACGTAGTTGAAATATATTTTTCTCTTAAACTGAACATAATTCAAATAACAACAGTTTGTCGTTCAAGGTAGGCGAATTACTTTCAGTTATTTATAAAACACAAAAATCCTAATGAGCTGCACGAAATAAGACATGAAGCAATATCTCTCATTTAAACTACAAACCCCCAGTCACAGACCATAGCCACAGATATAGTTACTCTCAACCTCCCTACAACTGTCACACACAACATTTCACTTTTATACAACACCAGATGAAGAGATAAACGTCAAAAAGGTGCGAGTCAATTCAGAGAAACATTTTCTCGCTACCAATAAAATGTCAACTTCACAGTGGGTGGTTAAACCAAAAGAAGAACATATCTAAACCAACCTTGCTAAAATAGACTATAGTAACATATGTATAATTGTATATACCTACGTTAAAATCAACAGAACTTAATACAAAATGAACAAAATTTAATTTGTCTGTTAAAAAAATATTAGCAGAATTTGTCTCTGTGTGTCAAGAAAAAATCAACAGAATTTAATTTATCTGTAATAATGAATAATTGACAAGTTAGTTAATAGTTAATGAGAATAATGATAATTAGTTAACCATTCGGTAGCATAGGTACAAATATATGAACAGAACAGTCGATGATTATTTTGGAGTGTTATCAGCACAGTTAATAGAAGAGTAGTTAGGATAAACATCATTTACTTTCCCGTTAAAAATAACGGGGTTTCAGTAATATCTATATTGGTGTAACTAATCAATTCAGCAAGGTCTGTGTCTTCAGATTTAGTTATTTTTCGATTTATAACTATTATATTATACTATGCAGTGTTTAAATTCCTTTTAAAATTAATTTAATTTTCTACATCAACTGACATATTTAATAGATGAAATATATTTAAAAATGGAATAGAAACAAAAACTTAGATTATCATATCAATATATTCTCGTGCGTACTATGACTACATTCTTCATTTTTTTCTATCACTGAAAGTGGGACACGAAATATGTATATAATATATTATACATTCACATTGGAATTTATTATTTAGAGAGATAGATCTGGTGTTAATGACGCTATTCAAAATAAAAGAACTTCCTTACAATCAAGTGTGACGGATTTAGGTATATACATAGTTCTGATTTTGAATATTTAATATTTAATTTCTGAAATTTGGTTCAGAATCATAGATTACACCATTTAATTAACATTTTATTTTGTCATTTAAATAATAAAGATTCTTGGATTACTGAATTGCAAGTTAAACCTCACCAATTTTGGATTTTTTGCGCATGGCTTCACGACTGAAAAAGTGTAGAACAACAGCTGTTCGTTAAATTCAAAAGATGATAAACTATTTAGTTTTTAATTTCATTATTTGCTCTAAAAACAGTACATGACAACTGTTTGCAACGTAACAAACGTCAGCTCTGTTTGGTGTTAATTTGTACCGGTAGACATATACCAACTAACCTATTCTATTACTGCAATATTCAGAATAAAGAAGTAACGACATCTCTTGTTAATTATTTCCCAAGAAGTGAACCAGTTTTCACGAGAAAACTTCGGATTAAAAAGACTTTACCAGCGGGTCCAGCCCTATAAGATGTTGATACTTCCATATTCTGTATACTGTGCTTTTACCAGCCCTATAAGATGTTATTACTTCTCTTTTCTGTATACTGTGCCTTTATTAGTCCTACAAGATGAAGTTACTTCCCTATTATGTATAAAGTGCCTTTATTAGTCCTACAAGATGTAGTTACTTCTCTATTCTGTATACTGTGCCTTTACCAGTCCTACAAAATGTAGTTCCTTCCCTATTCTTTATACTGTGCCTTTACCAGCCCTATAAGATGTAGTTACTTCTCTATTCTGTATACTGTGCCTTTACCAGCCCTATAAGATGTAGTTACTTCCCTATTCTGTATACTGTGCCTTAACCGGCCCTTTAAGATGTTGTTACTTCCCTATTGCGTATACCGTGCCTTTACTAGCCCTGTAAGATGTAGTTACTTCTCTCTTGCGTATACTGTGCCTTAACCGGCCCTTTAAGATGTTGTTACTTCCCTATTGCGTATACCGTGCCTTTACTAGCCCTGTAAGATGTTGTTACTTCCCTATTGCGTATACTTCTGTGCTACATTAAACTTGCGCTTTGTATTCTACACACGATTGAGTAAACTCAATACAAAACATCTTCATCTATTGTTACCTTTACAAGTTGATGATGATTTCATCCTTGCAAATAAAATTGAATAGCCACAACCGAAAATAAAAAGAATGCGAATTCTTTTGTATCTCATTGAAAAGCTCTCAATGGAGCTATAATGAATTAATGAGAAAATTGAGAGGAAGATTAGGGTTCGGAAGAAGTTATTCATCTTTTCATGAAAATGGTTTTTCCTAATTAGTAAGGGGAATAAAATGGAAAACAGTTAACAGATAATATCATGTTATTTTGTATCTTTAGTTGAATAGTATACATGACAGACGAACATTTTACACATTTACTGGTATCGAATATAGTTAGGAAATTTAAATCATTTAGAGTCTTAGACTTTATATTCAAATATTAAAATAGAAATCAGTCAATCAACATAGTCAACTGAGTTAATTTGATATAAAATTTTAAAAACCATTCATGGAAATATTAAAATTAAAGTAAAGTTCGATACAAATATGATAGAGTGATATCTATTGGTTGATTGGTTAAAAATATATTGGTTAACATATTTTAAAAATCTGTTGGTTAAATTGGTCAAAGATCTATTGGTTAAATTGGTCAAAGATCTATTGGTTGAATTGGTCAAAGATCTATTGGTTAAATTGGTCAAAGATCTATTGGTTAAATTGGTAAAAGATCTATTGGTTAAATTGGTCAAAGATCTATTGGTTAAATTGGTCAAAGATCTATTGGTTGAATTGGTCAAAGATCTATTGGTTAAATTGATCAAAGATCTATTGGTTAAATTGATCAAAGATCTATTGGTTAAATTGGTCAAAGATCTATTGGTTAAATTGGTCAAAGATCTATTGGTTAAATTGGTCAAAGATCTATTGGTTAAATTGGTAAAAGATCTATTGGTTAAATTGGTCAAAGATCTATTGGTTAAATTGGTCAAAGATCTATTGGTTGAATTGGTCAAAGATCTATTGGTTAAATTGATCAAAGATCTATTGGTTAAATTGATCAAAGATCTATTGGTTAAATTGGTCAAAGATCTATTGGTTGAATTGGTCAAAGATCTATTGGTTAAATTGATCAAAGATCTATTGGTTAAATTGGTCAAAGATCTATTGGTTAAATTGGTCAAAGATCTATTGGTTAAATTGGTCAAAGATCTATTGGTTAAATTGGTCAAAGATCTATTGGTTAAATTGGTCAAAGATCTATTGGTTAAATTGGTCAAAGATCTATTGATTAAATTGGTCAAAGATCTATTGATTAAATTGGTTAAAGATCTGTTGGTTAAATTGGTCAAAGATCTATTGGTTAAATTGGTCAAAGATCTATTGGTTAAATTGGTCAAAGATCTATTGGTTAAATTGGTCAAAGATCTATTGGTTAAATTGGTCAAAGATCTATTGGTTAAATTGGTCAAAGATCTATTGGTTAAATTGGTCAAAGATCTATTGGTTAAATTGGTCAAAGATCTATTGGTTAAATTGGTCAAAGATCTATTGATTAAATTGGTCAAAGATCTATTGATTAAATTGGTCAAAGATCTGCTGATTAAATTGCTTAAAGATCTACTGATTAAATTAGATAAAGATCTATTGGGTGAATTCAAACAGTGAAAATAAAACTCCAATAGTCTTATCATTTAGTAAATATTTGACAGGAAGGTATCATCGTTAGGGTTCATAAAGTGAAGTATAATGAATGGTTTGAGAGTGGTCCTTACTAGTGATAGGCTTTAGCTACTGCAGTGTAGCGTGCTGTCTCAGTCAAACGCTATCATTAGAGAGCATGCTAGAAATACCTACCTATTATCAATAGAATTGAAAAGAGAGTGACCTTGAGAATAAGTCTAAATTGTCAGCACAAATTATATCTTATTCACAATAGCACAAAGTGTCCATTAATTGTACATATAATCTCCTCGAAATAGTTTGAACTATAATAATTTTTTTAATATTGTTCGGATTTGAATTATGTTGGTTTCAAAACAACCTCAAGACTTTATATTTTAATTTATTTTGATGATTTTTTATAATTGTTCAAAAACTTAACGCACACGATCATGCAGAAAGAACGGCATATGTTAAAGAAATGTTGAACAAGATTTTGCATTAACAGAATTTCCTTCAGCACCTAATATTTTCTGACGAAGTACATTTGAATATCCACTGTGGAGTAAACACTCACAGTTGTCATTAATGGTGCATGACTAAGCCACTTCAATCACCTATAACATCTTTTTGGTGACCATAAGGAATTTTATACACAGTTATCATTGATACAATTACTTTTAGTAGGGACTTAACGTTTGCTTCGGAGTCAAAGGCCATAACGCTGATGTGAAAAAAGAATTGAAATGCAAGGGACTGGAAGAAACAGCCAGAAAGGAAAATGTCTCCATGAAAAAAGTACTTACCACCGTCGGTGGCAATGCTAATGGATGCAGAAAAGCTACTCCGTGAATATAAACAATTACCAAAGAATGTGACGAAACGGGACACAAGCACCGGTGGCTGCACTCACGGATGGAAGAGGAAAATGAAGAGGTGATAGTAAATGTAACCTACGAGTCTACATAACACAAAATCTAAGACCTCGTAGTTGAAGAGTATAACCCTAGCGCTATCCTCTAAAACTGCAAATATAGAGGTAAAGAAGTGATAAAAATGAAAAGACAATACATAATCCAAATTACAACAGTTCGGGGCCAAAGGACGCCCACCTCCCACTTCTCCTTCTCTTCCTTTTACCACAGACAGCTTCAGGATAGAGCCTCTTGCAGATCATTGATACATATGTTAATAATTATCTCTATTCAATCCTGTCTGACTTTTGGACTGCTTTTTCGATTTCATCAGATTCTGAAATAATCATTTCAGTGAGAGTTAGCACCACCTCATTAGTCAAAAACTGTCATACAGTGGATGGATGAAAAGTTTACAAAGGTTAAGATGGCGAGATGTACAATAAGTGGCCATGCAGCAATATCCTCTGATCTTACACCTTCTGATTTACTTCTATTCTTATCATTCTCAACGAAGGAATACCAACGAGTTGAAGACAAAAACCCGTCAATCATTTGCAGAAGTGACCTTGGAAAGGTTGCATAACACTATGGATTCATTTCAGACCAGTCTAAATTTAGTCATACAAAACAATGGCCGCCAAACTGAAATATGATATATATTAACTGGAACCTCAATAATAAATTCTGAAATCTTGATATTGTTTTAAAACCAAACACATATAAATCGAACCAATATTAAGGAAGTAATTAAAGTTTAGAATGTGGAATACAACGATCACAGTAGTACTAAATATGTATAATATACCTCAATAAAAAATATCTCTATTATTTAATCTCAAAATATAACCGCGTTCATTATTCTACCATATGAATTATATATTGATGTGAAGAAATAAGAAGTTAGATAAAATTGGATACCTGGTCACGCTAGCTGTTTCGCTCATAATTAATTAAGTCATTATATATGTTTATCTTTCACAATGCATCCAGATGTTCTATATATAGGTTAAAAGTAATCGAACAAAGATAAGATAAACTAAGCGGCAGGATGTTCGATATCACATTCAAATATTCGATTTCCAATGAAGACTAGCTTTAATTATTCAAAGCTATATATGTATATATACAATGCATAGATATTGGCTCAAAGTTATCTGATATACACGAGCTTCGAAAGATTTGGAAGAAAATAGAAAATAATTATCTTATTCTACTGCTTTGTATTACATATTTGTTATATAAATTGTCTGGTGGTATGTCACGCACAATTAGAACAAAATTAGCAATTGTATGTAGTTTAAAATGGGAAAAATTATTATGTAAGTGGAGCTGCGTAATTATGAATTTGTCTCTAATATAATTATACAAACGCCATGATTTGAAATACTATTCTAATTACTTAGTAATATTGAATTACCATATACATGAACCTTTCCTAACTTATCATCTAATCGAATTGACTTCATTACTTACAGTTACACAAATATACAAGAATTCGCATTCTGTCAAAACAATTGGAACTCACAGAACGGAAGAGCTAATATGACTTAGTATTCCATTTTTAATTCTTTTCAAAGTAGGCCGTGCAGAGGAATAGTTCTAGAGACCTGAGCCTCCCTGGCAATTCATTAAAGTCATACCCCGGGCAATTTACACAGGGACCATGGCTTCAAATAATTTCAATGAGACGATCAAACTGCGGCTGAATTTATTCTGAATAGTATTCTTTTCTTTAGTTGAACTATCTGTGCCAAATACTCATACTTTTATTCATTATTTGAACTTATAAATGTTGCCCATTTAAAGCAGAGTATAGGACAGATAACATTGTAAAATCAAAGCATGATATTGAAGGTATCTACAATATTGAATTATCTTTCCCAGTATACAAGATTCGCAGCAAGGCATTTATATCGTCATTTGATGTATAGATATATAATACAATTCCATCTCTTTCGAGATAAATGGGTGGGCGTACGTTCAATCAAAAACTTTGGTGAAACTTCTCTATGATTACGAAATGCTTCTACAGAATCTACTATCAATCAAATTTCTAGATTTTTTTAACGAACATTTGAGCAGAGAAACGGAGCGTAAGTTTTAATATATCATACACATAGAAATTAATGTACTTCCACCAATTGATTTTACTCCTAATCAACAAATTGGTTTAGAGGATCAAATTGTTTTTAATTCGATTGCAATACACAGTGGATGTGATCATGTTTCAAAAATGTAATCCATTTACTACACTATCTACGTAGTGGCCGGTACGGATGTGCATACCGCACTGTCCGCGCAATTCTATCTCATAGAATCTAACCACTAAAAAAAAAGATGAATGAGTTTAATTGATGTCAAAACATGAAAAGTAGAACAAATAGCTACTTACAAGTGCAATGGTAGCCACAATATTAATATATGTTATAATTTCTTACGTCTTAGTTTTGTGGAAAACTGATGTTCTATCTGTTTCTTATCCTCCGATTGATATAATACTTTGTATGTAATTGACCAAACTATTTCAATTTTTTAACCCACTATTCCTAAATTTGAAATAAATGTATTTTAAATTGGAGCAGAAATTACGATTGACGAGATTTAAAAATTCGTGAGCATAGTTCTGTGTACTAAAATAGTATTCGAGTGTGGATACCCAAAGAGAAAGTTAGTGCGGGGGTTAAGACATTTCGAATATTCTATATTTTGACCATAATTTTCTAACTAGGCACATTTAAAATAACTATGAAACATGGAAGACTTTGCATATAGATTGAAAGTGCAATTTCCATTCTGAAATAAAAACCAATTAATTTTATAATTAAAGAGAATATCTTTATTCAATAGATGTCAATAACAACAGAATTGATGAGAAATGAATACATCAGAGAAAAGTGACATTGCATTTTCCATTTCAATAACCTGATAATAGAAAGCAAGCAAAGTAATACATAGTGAACGTATAATCCCCATTCTATTTATATTCACACAGTTACAATCAAATACTGAACTGCATCCATGTATTTCATACCTACCAATCTATTTTCACTTTCACGATGACTATTAACTAATCTGCAACATATATAAACACAGACGTACACGGTAACTCACACAGACGTAAAAATTGTATCACTTTGCTAGCTGCGAGGGCAACTGAGAATTTATTTCTAGAGCTAAATAGAAAACAAATTGATTGAAGGTACATTCATCACAGTGATAAATCGAACATTGGCGACCCGCCTAAATTTCAGCACGCTTTCAAACAACTTTGAATAACATTAGTGTACGGAACAAATGGATATGCTCCTGCCTTTAGCAATGATATTACTATTATTATACATTGGAGTTAATGTATGCATAAATAATAGAATGAACACCAGTTTCCAAATGCTTAGTTTAAAAATAAATACTGATTAATATGGATAGGCTAGCTAATGTGAAATATAACTTAAAAAGTATATTTTTTTTTAACAATGCTCATTGGAATTTCAGGTGATTATTTTGTCCGGTGATTTCCAATAAATAGGTACTGAGGAATGAAGGAAGAAGTGTCCCTGTACATCACAAACTGCATAATATATTGCCTGTTTGAACTAGGAAATCAGAGAGGCACTCTAACTGCAAATGGAATGGTCCGGCACAGAGGAAATTAGTTTCATAACAATTTGAGTGGCTATTAATTTATACTCCTATTCCTTCATTCGTAGGATGTCATTCACCCGTTTACTCGTAGATTCTCTAATCTGAATTGATTAAGCGAGGCACTGATGATGTAATGGAAGCTTTATTGAGTTTGTGACAGCCTCTCAAACTGTCCTGCTGGAGAGGTGCCTAAAATGCCAAAAGAGGCTTTAGTGCTGCCAACATACATACACACAGAAACGAGGTGACTGCTAAAGGAACCATCAACACTCTTACAAAGGAAAACATTGGGAGAATAAGGATATAAAAGGAAATCTATATATAGAAAGAATATAGAAAGTTCCTATAAATACCACCAAATAGGTATGTAACTTCCTTTAATGATCTACAATCATTTACTGTAATAGAGAACAGTTAATTAGTATGACCTATATAGCGATAATTGCAGTCATGTCGAAATGAAATGAACGGAGAAAATTAATGAATGGAAAATTTTATGAGACTGTCAGAAAAAGTCACATTACGCAACGGAGGATGAAGGAGATGAATTACTCCGCGAGAGACAGTCTGCAAATGAAAGTCATGATAAAATAGGATAGACTGGTGATATTAGCAAACTAGTGCTAGTAACGCTATGGTTATCTATAGAAAGGTGTGAAAAGAAAAATCTGAAGAAGAGGTGAAAGTACAGTGACAAGCGAAAGGAAAAGGATAGAGAAGAAATATGGAGAATAAATATGGGAAGAAAGGATAGAGAAGAAAGGATAAAGAAGAAGTATGGAGAAGAGAGGATAGAGAAGAAAGGATAGAGAAGAAGTATGGGGAAGAAAGGATAGAGAAGAAGTATGGAGAAGAGAGGATAGAGAAGAAAGGATAGAAAAGAAATATGGAGAAAAGAGGATAGAGAAGAAAGGATAGAGAAGAAGTATGGGGAAGAAAGGATAGAGAAGAAGTATGGAGAAGAGAGGATAGAGAAGAAAGGATAGAAAAAAAGTATGGAGAAAAGAGGATAGAGAAAAAAGGATAGAAAAAAAGTATGGAGAAAAGAGGATAGAGAAGAAAGGATAGAGAAGAAGTATGGGGAAGAAAGGATAGAGAAGAAGTATGGAGAAGAGAGGATAGAGAAGAAAGGATAGAAAAAAAGTATGGAGAAAAGAGGATAGAGAAGAAAGGATAGAGAAGAAGTATGGGGAAGAAAGGATAGAGAAGAAGTATGGGGAAGAAAGGATAGAGAAGAAGTATGGAGAAGAGAGGATAGAGAAGAAAGGATAGAAAAAAAGTATGGAGAGATATATAAAAGCAAACAAAAAGTAATAAACTAAACAGAAAATTATTATCAAGTTTTACCTTTTGTGAGCATTATGATAAAAATTGTGAGATTTGATGGTAGAATATAATCAAGATGTCAAAGAAAGACTCACTAACTATTTTAATTAGGGAGATTACTAATCACATTTTTTACCTATCGAAATGCAAGCGAGTGTTTCTTTTCGTATCTTTGTTGACATCAGAGCTAATTTACATAGAGTATTGATGTCGATATCGGAAAAAGTCTACATTTGGTATTTAATTATCGAAAGTGGTGTAAAGAAATCCTGTTAATAACTGAGAGTAAGTTAGGGTTATTTCAGGATGTAGTCTTTTCTCATTATTAGAAAAAAATGGAAATTCTAATGAATTGATTTTAATATTTAAGGTAAGTTACCAATTATGGATCAGTTCCACATCTTCGGTCATATAAGAAAAAACTATTTTATAATAATTATTTTATTTTAATTGTTATCCATGATACCCGCAGGTATCATGGACCGAAAATGTGGAACTGACCCATAATTCGTAACTTATCCTATTAGATATAAAAGGTGAAGAAGGACACGACTAGATTTGAAGAATAAATTTAATCGTCTATCTTTCATCATTTGAGTTCCTTGTTTCAATTCTGTGAATTTCATACAGTCTATGATGCATCACTTGAACTTTAGAAGAGTTTCAAATTTATGAACCATCAAACCGTGGAGTATAATCACTCCCTATAGACCTGCTAAAAAGTTGGGGAAATGAACAATTTGCCATGTACGATTGGCTTAATTGAATAAAAATTCAACAGAATTTTTTTTCAATGATTTAGCAAATGCATTACGACTCGATAAATAATCATTGAACTCGATAGGATGAGAATGACTATGCTATTATAGTCATTAATGACTATATTAATATAGTCTAAAAACATGAACTGATTTTAGATCTACTGTCACCTGAATAAACAAATTTCCAAACATTTAGATAGATTATAGTACATACAAAGTAGCTAGTTAATTTTAGGCACAGAATACCTTTCGAAAGTTGCCAAGCGACTATATTTATGGAGCCTCTTTTTCAGTCAACTGTAACGAAACACCTGCTATTCATTCTCCCTTGAAAGTCAACTATAAAGGATTGGGCTCAGTGAATAGCAGAATTTAAATCCTCTTCCCTATTAATTATATATGCTGGCTAATGCTCATTCATCCAACCTCGTTTTATAGTCCGTTCTCTAAATGTGTTAAAATGTGAGGCTATGGGTGAGAGAGATGAAGAGGCCTATGGAGTATAGACACAGCAGAAATGTACCTTGAATTATTAAATCTAAAGACACTTGTTGAACCATGAAATCTGATGTTATACCTGCGTTTCTGAAGCCAGAATTCACAGACAAGGGAGATATATGATTGTTAGAGAGTGTCGGATATTAGCTTTAGACAATTTTCAAGATATCGAGGATATAGGACATGACATAGAGTACACGAGAGTCCTTGAATAAATGAAGAGTGTGTAGTTTGGTTCAAAGTTACTCAAATAGAATACGTAGTTAAGGCCTAAGGAATGGGAAGGAGGAACTGTTTACGCAGGCACCAATAGCTCTTCAAGAACCGTATGTTCCGTACACTTTTGAGGCCCCTCTATAGTGAGGAGAGTGTCGAATGCAAATATCTGTGTTGTATACGAGAATATTTCGCAACTGGAGTTTTCAAAAGATTTCACAGATTCTTATTCAAAAAAGGATTACAATAAAGCCATATGGCCAGTGTAAGCAAATATTGTTGTATCAAAATGGAATTGGAACCATCTATGCGAATAGGGAACAAGGCAAGATTGAATTGGCTTACTAGAATAACATAGAATTACAATGTTAAGGCAAACAAATTAAATTCTTCATTCAATTATCAACCTTTTAGTAAATTTAAACTTTAAATAAATGAGACCCTAATGCTATGAATGTCTTAAGTAATTTTTATTTTGCTGAATATATGTCATAGTTAAGAACACAATATCCTTTTACACTTTAGCCAATGTATACACTATATTTAATTTTCTTTCTCGTTTTATTTCTTGATCCGACACCTGGTATAGCTACATAGTGCTTTCATTGCACAAAATGCCTGAAATTGTTCTGGAAGAGCATCAGAAATCTAAACTTTCTGTCTATTTTATCTCCTCACGTTTACTCATAGAAAATAAAAACTTATCGGTGCAGTCATGCAAGGCCATTACGACTCGCTCGCGTCGCCCATAATAAACAAAACATTTCATGTGTGAGAGTGCTTGTGTGAGTCCAATTCTGCATGTCACATCCGATAAAAATGCTCGAGGAGGAAAAAGTACAGGCAGTCAATATGATGACAGTTGGTGAACTTTTAGAGAGAGCGATGCCTAGTTTGAAAATGGACTTCGCCTGAGTAAATCACCCAGTACAGGTCTGTAAAATTCCGAGGAGACACTTACGTGTCACTGAATGGTTCAGCAATTTGAAGTTGATGCAGCGAGTCTTCAGAGATTAATTGTTCCAACTTATAACTATGTTCAATAGAATATTCTGTAACGATGACATAAGGCAATTTTGTAATCTCAATTGATAATTGGCATTTGAAGCATATCTGTAGCTGCAAATCTTTTCAACTAAATCAATTTTTTTCACAGAATTAGACGTTTACGAGCACATTTCATTATTTATAAAGTTCATGTATGTGATTTCACATCAATTATAAAAATAAATAAAAGATTAATCTATTATTATCATTCAACTTTTATAGTTTCATTATTAATGTTACTATGTAAAGTTATTAAAAGATGAAAGAAAAAATCAAGAAGGTAGTTATACAGTAATTACTGTAGACACTTTATATCGGCTTCAAATGGGTATAGTTTTCTTTATTTGTTTATAAACATCTTCTAGACAGATCTCCTCATGTCAATGGAAAAGAAGTAGCATGTAGAATACAGAGCAACCAGGAACAGCTACTAAAATCTTCAACACGGCCTCAGAATTGCAAGCGTAATAATATATAGCAAGAGACTACAGACACGTGCCAAGTACGCCTTAGATGACCATTCTTGATGCTAAGGTGGCATCTACTACAGGTTAAATTGGATTAGCTTGGATAAGAATTGGAGGAGGATACATAATTCAGACTGTATAATATAGAGTTTGATGGATATTCTATGTACAATCATAAATTGGTAAATACGATTTGATTTAATTAATAATTTTCGTTTTTTTTCAAAAATTCGAAAAAAAATTCGTCACTGAATGATGTTTTATTATAATGATAAGACTAATTTCCATCATTATTGACATGCAAATTTCACAGTGACCAAGTAAATAAGTTTCTAAGCAAACAGAGAAATGACGAAGACATTCAGTGTAGCTACTCTGTGCAGAGCTAACATCAAACTTTGCGACATTGCAGAGAGTAGCAAAATGTTTGGCATGTAGAAGGAGCAATAACCCTTCACTTGGCATATCGCAAAGTCAAGTAGGTTATTAACGACTCGTTTTAATGGCCATAATGCCATTTCCCAGTCATTCTTCGAAAGGTGTGGCCAGGTTACACCAGCAAGGGTACTGAACTTTAATGTAGCGCCAATCATGCCTCCTAAAAACTCTACTCCTGACCATCATCAAATAACATGAGCGTCTAGTCTCCTTGCGGTGCAAATCATTAGAGTTTTTGTATGTCATGAAAACATTTAAAAAATAAAAGATTATTGAAACAGAAAAAGGGTGTGAAAATAATCTAACACGAGTTACGTATAATTATTATTCGAGCCAACGAAAGAATCAGGATCTACCTAAATGAAGTAGACCATAACGACCTGAGATGATGAGAACAGTAGACACTTCATATGATGAGAGCTGTAGACACTTCATATGATGAGGACTGTAGACACTTCATATGATGAGGACTGTAGACACTTCATATGATGAGGACTGTAGACACTTCATATGATGAGGACTGTAGACACTTCATATGATGAGGACTGTAGACACTTCATATGATGAGGACTGTAGACACTTCATATGATGAGGACTGTAGACACTTCATATGATGAGGACTGCAGACACTTCATATGATGAGGACTGTAGACACTTCATATGATGAGGACTGTAGACACTTCATATGATGAGGACTGTAGACACTTCATATGATGAGGACTGTAGACACTTCATATGATGAGGACTGTAGACACTTCATATGATGAGGACTGCAGACACTTCATATGATGAGGACTGCAGACACTTCATATGATGAGGACTGTAGACACTTCATATGATGAGGACTGCAGACACTTCATATGATGAGGACTGCAGACACTTCATATGATGAGGACTGCAGACACTTCATATGATGAGGACTGTAGACACTTCATATGATGAGGACTGTAGACACTTCATATGATGAGGACTGTAGACACTTCATATGATGAGTACTACAGACACTTCATATGATGAGGACTGTAGACACTTCATATGATGAGGACTGTAGACACTTCATATGATGAGGACTGTAGACACTTCATATGATGAGGACTGTAGACACTTCATATGATGAGGACTGTAGACACTGTAGATCTGTGGTTTTTAAAGTATTTTTCTCGCACACTCCTTGCTTTTCTCAGGCACCCCCTAAACATTGCATTGGTTTGAAATAGATTGAAAAGCTACATTATAATGTATCTGGATACAACGATGTGAGAATTTGAAATGAAAAAGTATAGAAAATGAATATTTTATTTATATTATTTCCAAACCTATTTATTTACGTTAAGAAAATTAAAATCCATTAGAAATTCCAGGCACCCCCTAGAAACAATCCAGGCTTCAAAGGAGTGCCGGGCACCCCACTTTAAGAATCACTACTGTAGATGATGAGGCCTGTAGACACTGCAGATGATGAGGCCTGGAGATCAGAGATCAAATGCACTGTATACTCAATACATATGATGCAAAAACTCAATGAGGTCAATATATATATATGCTATACATTATTCTAAGATGTTCAGGTGTTTACCCTCTTTGCAGGCTATGACCGACTCTCCCCTCTCATTGGGCGATGCTTCTTTCGTCACTCAGGGGCAAAGAAGTACTCATATAATACTCATGGCACCTCAGCCATAACACTTACTATGCTGACGACACTAAAGACACCCATACATTCCCTCTTATAGCTGAAGAATGTGTGAGCCTCAACTGCTCAGCACAAATTGCACAATCAAATGATACTAGGTAAACACCTCAAAATGAGAGATGCATAATTAAATCTTAAGGTTGGAGAAATAGTTACTTGTTTGCGATACCGAGCCTTATCATTTAACTATTCAGTTTCATTAATAATGTTACTATGTAGAGTTACTAAAGGAGGTCAGATTCCACTTCTAAATAATGAATGAATTGATTATATGCCTGTTTCGTTCAAAAAAACTTTCAAATTACCGCACTAAACGCAATGTTAAATTAATTTATCCCACTCACACTTTGATCCTTTGATAATGTAATAAATGATGCATTAGTATTGGCAAAGACTTGTGCGTTTCATATCGAGACAGTGCACCAACACAGCTATCAAGACTCTTTGGCAAATTACACATCTTGTCCTTGGAGGCCAAATTGCAATTGTTCAAAATGTTTCGGATGAGGATATTGCTTCCTGAAGCACGTAATGTAATTTCCATAAAAAATTTATATTGCTCAAATGACAATTGTATAAGTACATTGTTCACCAGCTTCACATTTCGATATCAATGTTTGATTCACAGATATACAAGATAGTTCGATGCATACGAAGTTAGGTGTAATATATCTAAAGGTGTAGGAAGCTTCCTTGCAATCACTGATATCTTCTCCCTCACTGCGTGTGCCTAATATTATGAGGCTCTGAACGTGCGTAAGTGCTATTAGTACAATCTATCATCCCAATTTGGAGGGGATGCGACAACTTGTCAGAGATGCGCACAGAGGGGTATATTTGTTATTATACATATCATATTTAATTTAACTCACAACAAATTATAACGTAAATTAATCAGTAATATCCTATTTTTGAAGCACTAAAATATCACTAAAAATGACTTTTAATAAGTTTTTATCACCCACTTTATTCATATGTAATGAAAAATTAAATATATATCCTAATTTACTATATAACTAAATTTTCATCTACCAATATCGTGGCAACCGACCAGAACCTCAACATATACCTACCCATTTACTGCAGCGTCCTTTCATTTCGCGCACCAGGTTTGTGCGTGAAGATCAGCTCTAAAAACATCAAACTTTTTCATTATTACTCTTATCTTCAGTGTGAAAAATACATTCAAAGATCCAAATACTTTGATAAACGTTCGGGAAGAAAACTCAAGCCAAGATCCAAAAAAGCTGCCGGAAAAGAAGTTCTCCGATAGCTATTCATTCCTTCCGACACGAAGACATTCTTTCAACTTCCAATGATTTCCTGACTGCCTGAGATATCGCCATAAAAACTGATACAATCTTCAAACTGGATATCCCGTGTATAAGATCCATATAAATCACATGCCGTAATATTCACTCAAGTGTACAGAGAATAATGTCTGGACTGAAACTAATATTGCTACTTCTTTGACAGGACATAAATTCAGCCACACTTTCAAATTGCTTCTTCCAGTGCCTCGCCAACTATTCTGCTAACTTCAAAGTAGAGTTGTTTATTTGTATCCAAGTATATAAATAATGGGTATTATGTTCAAATACGCAATTATTGATTGATAAAAAATGGCCTGGGATAAAGCTGACAATTGCAAAAATCGAGTAGCCTCATCTTAACTAGTACATTTAGTCCACTATGCAAACAGCACTCCATAAATGCTAGCTGAGGATCTGGATAAGCCACAATAATGTGGCGCACAGTCGTACACAGGGTCATTGAGATGAGCAGAAGATGCAGATAACACTCAACTGTCTTGATCCACAGTTGAGACAACTCCAAATGAAGAGATCTGAAAACACACTCCTCAGCACCTTCCGAAACACAGTCTGCTATCAAACAAATGACTGGGAACAAGGAAAAGTATATACACGGTATTTCAAATCAATTTACAGCAGTTCTTTATTAACAAATTAAATTGACTTTTTCAAATAGTGTAGAGGACTTTGCTAATGAACCCTTTTTTCATTTTCAATTCTTTAATCTTCTATAATAGAAAAATGCAGTCGTTTACATAACATCCAATATAATCTATCACTTATGGAATTAAGAATTATCGAATGCAATTCATGTCAGATCGAATATGAGTGTAATTGCTTTCTCCTGATATCCTCGGAATAAAACTCTTAATAGTTTTAGATGAGAAATGTTCAAATGTCAGACAATTCAAAGGATTCGAACATCAAAGGGAATTATTAGCTTTGTTAAACATTATTCATTTATTGACTCGTAAAATATTTGGTAGTATAATAAGTGGTTATTGAGTAACTTATGCATCAAGAGACTCACTTGTATCATCAAGAGACTCTCTTGTATCATCTTGTATCATCAAGAGACTTGCTTGTATCATCAAGAGACTCGCTTGTATCATCAAGAGTCTCACTTGTATCATCAAGAGACTCGCTTGTATCATCAAGAGACTCGCTTGTATCATCAAAGACTCGCATGTATCATCAAGAGACTCGCATGTATCATCAAGAGACTCGCTTGTATCTTCAAAGACTCACTTGTATCATCAAGAGACTCACTTGTATCATCAAGAGACTCGCTTGTATCATCAAAGACTCGCATGTATCATCAAGAGACTCGCTTGTATCATCAAGAGACTCACTTGTATCATCAAGAGACTCACTTGTATCATCAGGAGACTCGCTTGTAGCATCAAAGACTCGCTTGTATCATCAAGAGACTCGCTTGTATCATCAAGAGACTCGCTTGTATCTTCAAAGACTCTCTTGTATCATCGAGAGACTCGCTTGTATCACCAAAGAATCGCTTGTATCATCAAGAGACTCGCTTGTTTCATCAAGAGACTCGCTTGTTTCATCAAGAGACTCACTTGTATCATCAAAGACTCGCTTGTATCATCAAGAGACTCGCTTGTATCATCAAGAGACTCGCTTGTATCATAAAAGACTCGCTTGTATCATCAAGAGACTCGCTTGTATCATCAAGAGACTCGCTTGTATCATCAAGAGACTCGCTTGTATCATCAAAGACTCGCCTGTATCATCAAGAGACTCGCTTGTATCATCAAGAGACTCGCTTGTATCATCAAGAGACTCACTTGTATCATCAAGAGACTCGCTTGTATCATCAAGAGACTCGCTTGTATCATCAAGAGACTCGCTTGTATCATCAAAGACTCGCTTGTATCATCAAGAGACTCGCTTGTATCATCAAGAGACTCGCTTGTATCATCAAGAGACTCACTTGTATCATCAAGAGACTCGCTTGTATCATCAAAGACTCGCTTGTATCATCAAGAGACTCGCTTGTATCATCAAGAGACTCGCTTGTATCATCTAAAGACTCGATGGATCATCTAAAGACTCGCTTTTATCATCAAGAGACTCGCTTGTATCATCATGAGACTCGCTTGTATCATCAAGAGACTCGCTTGTATCATCAAAGACTCGCCTGTATCATCAAGAGACTCGCTTGTATCATCAAGAGACTCGCTTGTATCATCAAGAGACTCGCTTGTATCATCAAGAGACTCGCTTGTATCATCAAGAGACTCACTTGTATCATCTAAAGACTCGATGGATCATCTAAGGACTCGCTTGTATCATCTAAAGACTCGATGGATCATCTAAAGACTCGCTTGTATCATCTAAAGACTCGCTTGTATCATCTAAAGACTCGCTTGTATCATCTAAAGACTCGCTTGTATCATCTAAAGACTCGATGGATCATCTAAAGACTCGCTTGTATCATCTAAAGACTCGCTTGTATCATCTAAAGACTCGCTTGTATCATCTAAAGACTCGCTTGTATCATCTAAAGACTCGCTTGTATCATCTAAAGACTCGCTTGTATCATCTAAAGACTCGCTTGTATCATCTAAAGACTCGCTTGTATCATCTAAAGACTCGCTTTTATCATCAAGAGACTCGCTTTTATCATCAAGAGACTCACTTGTATCATAAAGAGACTTGCTAGTATCATCAAGAGACTCTCTTTTATCATCTAAAGACTCTCTTTTATCATCAAGAGACTCGCTTGTATCATCAAGAGACTCACTTGTATCATCTAAAGACTCGCTTGTATCATCTAAAGACTCGCTTGTATCATCAAGAGACTTGCTAATATCATCAAGAGACTTGCTAGTATCATCAAGAGACTCGTTTGCATCAACAGGAGACTCGCTTGTATCAATCCAACTCGTTTCCATCATCAATTGACTCGTTTAAATAATTGAGCACCCCAGAGGCTCGATCCTGAAAGCTGGTCAATTGCATCCTGGTCTGGTCATTTGACCCCAGTCATTATATTCATTGCATATATACTTGAAACACAAATTATTTGTTAATGACATCTACCATTTATATAAAATATGAATATATAGATTTGCCAGATAAATAAAGTAAAATAGCTAGATATGATGGCTGCAGCCATGTGCGGACTTTGGGCAAAAAGACAATTTGCCGAACGTAATTTTGGCGTAAATGTGGCCGAATGGACATTTGGACGGAAGAATTTTATTTAATGTGAATCCATAATACGAACTGTAGCCTTCCTTTAGATTTTTTTATGGAATTGAAGGTTATTCTATAAAAACGGTCACAGTGATGATGATGTACATTAGAAAATTATATTTTCCTTATATGAAATAGCAAATAAATTTTCTGATATACTTAATGATGTATATCCAAATTAGGAACTGCACGCGTGCATTGCTCAACAATTTGAATTTATTCATAATTATTACTTTTATACTTTTAGCTTGATATTATTGGTTATTATATTATAAATTAGATATTATATAATGTTATGATATAAAGTTATATATTTGTTATAATATTAAGTAATATTATTATTCGATTTTTATGTTCTCATATAATGCAATATATTATTATATAAAGTTATATTTGTTATTATTTTAAGTAATATTATTATCGAATTTTTATGTTCTCCTATATTGCAATTTAAAAAAAAATGCATTCTTCTTAAATACGTGGCATTTAAATAAAAAGTTTTACGGCTAAATGTCCGTATTTCTGCAGCAACAAATGAATTATTATTTCGGACGAAATATCATTTCTAGAATTCTTTGTCAATACTATACACTATTAATTCTTGTATATCTTTATGAATTCAATTTAATCTTAGTACATTTTTCAAATTGAATGCATAGCCCACTCTTAGCACTTATCGCACTTATGACAAGTCAAATAGACAAGTGTCAAACATGGCTAGCAATTATTATTCCTGGAATTGAAATATCGTAAGAGTAACTTTGTCCATTTGGTTGTTAGTTATAAGTTAAGCTGATTTCGCCATAACTAGTGCAGGTGGAAGATTATAAATCATAAGGTAAAAAATATACATGTACTATTTAACATACAATTATTTTTAATAAATCCCACCTTAATATCATAATGCTTGCCATAGTAACGGAGAAAACAGCTTAACCGAGACCTACCAACCATATTTCCAAAGTTACTCCTAAAATATTTATCTATAACAGGAGACATAACTGTGAGACATGTTCCACACTTATTTGACTTGTCATACGTGCGAGTTGTAATAGGAGCGGAGTACAATGCAAGTACATTTTATTTTGCCAATGAATATTATTTTTTACGACGTAAATTTGATAGCATTATTAGTGATTTATTTGAATACAAAAGATTTAGTTTCTTGTTGGCTGTTTTACCCATATTGCTTACTCTTTTTTAAACTCAATCAAATGTAGGTAAGGTGCATATTTCTATTATTTTTTAATAGAAACACCAACAAAAAAAATCTACAAGGAGTATAAACAGAAAAATATGACTGTGAATAAATGATCAGTGATCAACCAATCATGAAGCTGTCTGTGGTGAATAGAAGAGAAGGGGGTGGCGTCCCTCGGGTCCCAAACTGTTGTAACTTGGATTTATTGTCTTTTATACCTTTTTTGTGCTCTTTTTAACGGTACTTGCAGTTTTAGAGACTATTGCTAGGGTTATGTTCTTCAACTACACGATTTCTCAGATTTTTAAGTTAGATAGGCTAGTAAGTTACATTTACAATCACCTCTTCATTTTCCTCTTACATCAGTGAGTGCTGCCACCAGTGCTTGTGTCTCTTTTCGTCACATTCCTTGGTAAGTGATTGCATTCATGGAGTAGCTTTTCTGCATCTATGAGATCGTCACAGACGGTGGTAGGTGACTTTGTTCTTGGAGCCACTTTCCTTACTGAATGTTTCTTGTAATTAATTCCCTTTTGACGTCAGCGATATAGCTTTTGGTACCGAAGCAAACGTTAAACAGCTCTAAACTAATTAATTATATCACTGCCATATATAAACTTTCGTCAGTTTATATTATGATTACATAAACATTGAAATTTTCCTTCTATAAAAATACAATAAAAGTGCAGAGAGAAACCTCAATCCAGATTTCATTTCTCGTTCAATAACTAATGTCCTAAATTCATATAATCCTGTGTGTTTCCCAAGCTTGTCGATCAGACTGGTACACATAGAAAATTCATTCACTTTTTGATGTTCTGAACCGAAATATCGAAAAAGATTCTAAAGTCCATGGAGGTCGATGTCGTAGACTACTGAATACATCATTGAGGATATATGTCAGGCACCGTGCTGCACTTGTTAACATTGACATCTATTCTTTTAAAAACATATCCTTCACGGAACTTTTGAGCAATATTCTCAGCAAACTAATGTTACATTGCCATTGCACAAGAGATACTTTTGTGTACAGCCTCTGTAAATAATTTCGTATTTTGAAATAAAGATTTGAACAACGCGGTAGATAAATATAGAGCTATGAAATGTGGAGTGTAATTTTAGAAAATAAGCAAGTCATCTATCTTTATTAAACAATTATATGGAAAGATATTGTACAGTTTAATACTTTTCATTCTTTTCAGAGAATTCCAGAAAAATGGCCCCTTAAAACCTTTCGGTTAAGAGTATTCCAAGGAATGCAGCGTACGGAGCTGAATTTCTTTCATTAAGCGAAAAACAAGGAGGCATACACACTACGGTGAATTTTGATTAGAACTTCCTTTTGGGAAAGATTAGGGGGAATTCCAGGTGAATTTAGCGAGGAGAACTGCTCTCCGAGACAGGGTGCTAATTAAGGAGATATGAAACTGCTCAGTCTTAGTTAAGTAGCATTTGGAAGTTTAGTTCATAAACGCTCAGAAATAAAAGGGACTAGAAGACCTGGAACAAGATTAGAGAGCCATTCATCGCATGAAATATTAAAACAGAACAGAATAGGGTAGGTTACGACTAGTCGGTCGGTTTCATATCTTTGGTCACATACGAAAAAACGACATAATAATAAAATAAAATAATTATTATTGTATCGTTTTCTGTTATATGATCGATGATGTGAAACCAACCGATAATTCGTAACTTACTATACTTGTTTTTGATGTGGATGTATATAACGTTACACTTGAACTTTAGAAATTATATCAAAATAATTTCAAATTTACGTCTAGATCAAATTGAATCGAAATTTGAGTTTATGGAAATAGAAAAATGACTAGATGCAAATAAAAAGAAGTAATACTTATTCTTTCACTTTATTATAACATGGAAACATATACAATATAACTAAAGAAAAAGATTAGATTTCTGAAAAGCCTATATCTACAATTAAATAGTTACAACTCATAAAGAATATTCAGTCATTTTAGATGCATAAAAAGAAAAATAATCGAAAGTCAACTATCATTAGCATTGTTTAACTAGATGAGGGGCATCTTCGCCGCGCTTATAAATGACCTTGACAATCCAATAATTCTTGGGTTATGAATGATCTTGATCTTGACCTTTGACCCGATCCCCCCAAAAATCTAATCAAATGGTTCCTTGATAATGAACAATCGTCCAACCAAATTTCAGGCAATTTGTTTGAATACTTTTTGAGTTATGCGAATAACAAGATTACCAATTAATAAATGTCTACCTAAAAATAACATTCAGCAATTTGCGAAGGCAATGAATAGTTAATCCTCATAAGTATAGTGTGCTGGCATTAGTTCGATATAAATCTTCTTGGCATTCAAAATCCGAATCTTAAAAGAAATTAGCATTCAATTAGAAATGTAAAGAAATATAGTCAGGGGAATGAAATTTAATATACCCTTATCCGTGCACGGACATTTCGTCCACAGACATCTCGTCCACGGATATTTCGTCCAAGGACATTTCGTCCAACGACATCTCGTCCAACGGACATTTTGTCCAAGGACAATTCGTCCACGAATTGCTTTATTTTGTAGTATATTAATTGTGTGCATTTATTTTATATATTATACTATTTATATATATTCTGCAATATAGAAGCATTTAACACTCTAATTTGATGGTAATTATAAATGTATGGTCTTTGCTTTAATTCTTATTCCAATCTTTTTATCCTGTTGGTCGGCAACAGTAAAATAATAAAAATGAAAACTTTTTAATGATTTAAAGGCAGGCCCCGCTTTTATTACACCCGAGTCTTATTAAACCTGTAATAATTACATGGCATGTCTTGATGTTATTACAGTACATACACATTTAAAATGGAGACATTTTTTGTGGTGTTTATTTCACAGTAATTACAATAATCATCAATAGTAATATTCAGATTAGGTTATAAGTTGCACTATTGGTTCAGAAATTAGTATTTTATAGCAGAATATTTTTAACAGTGATTACCTAAATTACATCATAATAATATGCAGGTAAATAAATTACTACTAAATAAATGATATAAAAAATTAGCTAGATTGATACTTTTTAGTGTTAAGTTTAATTAATTATTTAAACATAAAAACGTCTGTGTTATTGGACTGTTTCATATTTTCGGACTTATACTTATATAGTAATAATTATTATTTACCTCTATTGTAATTACTTTAATTATTACGTATCCACACATTTATTCTTGTTAGGACCCTGTTATTTTATTTCTAAATTATAGATACTCATAATTCATTAATTAAAGCAAAATATTAAACGAGGTAAATAACTTAACGATACAGTCAATCCGTTTAGCATATTTAATTTTATAACTGTAATCGATAGATAAACATTTTTATGTGTTAATTATATACGGCTTAAATCACTATTATATTATTATATATTTACACCTGCCTATTAATGTAGTAGTGAAAAATAATATGCAATATATTCCATGAACACTTTAAATTACAAAATAAAGCCTATCGTGGACGAATTGCCCGTGGACAAAATGTCCGTTGGACGAAAAGTCCGTTGGACGAAATGTTCGTTGGATGAAATGTCCGTGGACGAAATGTCCGTGGACAAAATGTCCGTGGCCGAGAAGTCCCAGACCCACAATTATCATAGATACAAGAAGCGCTTAGTAATTAGTAGAAAAATAATTAAGTGAAATTAATACGCATCCAGAGTTACATTTAATACCTTGCGTGACACAAAAGTTCTGCAACAAATTTGTTTTCTGTTAAATATAATACTTATATGTGAACTAATCTACTTATCAGATTTAATAGTGGTCAATTAAATATTTAACTTCTTATTTCTAAGAAGTTAATGACCCTTTCAATAGACAGAGAAATGTGAAGTTGCATTTCACCGAACAGGCTAGTCTGCATCTGATTTACAGTCAAACTCCTGAGTTATGGAGTATTGGTGCCTTCATAACTCAGAGCCACTTCATAACTCAGGTGCACTGGATATTTTCTATTATTAACATTTTGGAGAAAACTATGGTCTTTGAGGGATAACTACGACAAAATTCTTCGAGTACATCGTTTTCTAAAATATAAACATAGAAAATACTTCATAACTCAGAAGTTCATAACTCAGAAGTTCATAACTCAGAACTTCATAACTCAGGAGTTCATAACTCAGAACTTCATAACTCAGAAGTTCATAACTCAGAACTTCATAACTCAGAAGTTCATAACTCAGAACTTCATAACTCAGAAGTTCATAACTCAGGAGTTCATAACTCAGGAGTTCATAACTCAGAAGTTCATAACTCAGAACTTCATAACTCAGGAGTTCATAACTCAGAAGTTCATAACTCAGAAGTTCATAACTCAGAACTTCATAACTCAGAAGTTCATAACTCAGAACTTCATAACTCAGAACTTCATAACTCAGGAGTTCATAACTCAGAAGTTCATAACTCAGAAGTTCATAACTCAGAACTTCATAACTCAGGAGTTCATAACTCAGAAGTTCATAACTCAGAACTTCATAACTCAGGAGTTCATAACTCAGAAGTTCATAACTCAGAAGTTCATAACTCAGAACTTCATAACTCAGGAGTTCATAACTCAGAAGTTCATAACTCAGAACTTCATAACTCAGGAGTTCATAACTCAGAAGTTCATAACTCAGAAGTTCATAACTCAGAACTTCATAACTCAGAAGTTCATAACTCAGAACTTCATAACTCAGAACTTCATAACTCAGAACTTCATAACTCAGGAGTTCATAACTCAGAAGTTCATAACTCAGAAGTTCATAACTCAGAACTTCATAACTCAGGAGTTCATAACTCAGAAGTTCATAACTCAGAACTTCATAACTCAGGAGTTCATAACTCAGAAGTTCATAACTCAGAAGTTCATAACTCAGAACTTCATAACTCAGGAGTTCATAACTCAGAAGTTCATAACTCAGAAGTTCATAACTCAGAACTTCATAACTCAGAACTTCATAACTCAGGAGTTCATAACTCAGAAGTTCATAACTCAGAACTTCATAACTCAGAAGTTCATAACTCAGAAGTTCATAACTCATAAGTTCATAACTCATAAGTTCATAACTCAGAACTTCATAACTCAGAAGTTCATAACTCAGAAGTTCATAACTCAGAGGTTCATAACTCAGAAGTTCATAACTCAGAGGTTCATAACTCAGAGGTTCATAACTCAGAGGTTCATAACTCAGAGGTTCATAACTCAGAAGTTCATAACTCAGGAGTTCATAACTCAGAAGTTCATAACTCAGAAGTTCATAACTCAGAGGTTCATAACTCAGAAGTTCATAACTCAGAGGTTCATAACTCAGGAGTTCATAACTCAGAGGTTCATAACTCAGGAGTTTTACTGTAACACCATTGACTTCTGCGTGTGGTAAGTAGTTGAGAAGAATATGTGCACAAATTCTCATTCATCAGCTGCTAAAAAACTCATACAAGAATTGGCAAAACTGCCAATGAATATGGTGCGTGCATCGGCTACAGCAACTCCTAATAGATTGGGGGCCGTAGTTCAAAAAGGAGCTGGCTTTATTGAATAAATTTCTTC
Source organism: Caprella mutica (assembly GCA_947561585.1). Lineage (NCBI taxonomy): Eukaryota > Metazoa > Arthropoda > Malacostraca > Amphipoda > Caprellidae > Caprella > Caprella mutica. The sequence goes on from CANNZV010001945.1 coordinate 99,606, forward strand.
ACATATCTTCTGTCTTTTCAGTCTATAATTTTTTATCGACATTTTCTTAGAATTATTTACTAAATCACTTATTTTGAAATATCATGATTATTTTAAATACCTATTTGATATATTAAAATGACTTAGAAAAAAATCAATAGAATTAAATTAATAATTGTATAATAGAAATGTATCTAGGTAACAATTTTTCTTATGGAACATTATCACAATATTGTTACAACATTACTCCAATATTATCACAACATTACTATTTGTTCAGCTAAACATTGCTACCTGAATATATAGTGAACAAAAAATATGCCTATAGTAATTAATATACTTCAGAAAGGTCATAAAATGCAGCCACGATAAAATATATATTGTGTCCCTATGAAATTAAATTAAATGAAAGTTATATATATGAATAAACAATCAATATTCAATATAATAAGTTATATTATACTTATGTATAAATAAATAACAATGGTAAGGCTATGTAGATATATAGATGACAAGGGGCGTTTCGAACAAAGGTTTACTATGAAAAAATTAGTGCTGACTTTGCACAAATTAATTAAAGTTGTTATGTGTGTACATTCTCTAACAATAACAAGGTACTAAAGTGTGATATCACGCCATCTAGCGGACACTGCATTTTTAATTAAACTTACACTAGCATACACTAAGTTTATTCTATTAAGTATTGTATTGATAACTAAAAATAAATAATCAATATGACAGTTTTTTTATAAATATATCAAATAAAATGAAATAATATACAGTTTATAAATTATATCAATTAGATCATTATTTCTTATAATAATTACTACCTTTGGGAAATGAACATGATTTATAACTTAGAAAAAAATACTGTTTGATAAAGTTAAATAATTATTGGAGTCACAATTTAGTCGACATGTTAAATATTGATGATTTAAAGATGAAATAAAACAATATAAGAGTAGATTTCACTCTCAGAAATGGTGTGAATAAAATGGAATAGGAACTACAGATTTAGCAAATAATTATTCACAGTGAAATTAATGGTTGAAATAGGAATCATTTCAAAAATTGTATTAACCTTCACCTGAATTTCTAAAAATGGCAAAACTATGAGATAGGGTACATTCTGAGTTATCGGACAGTTCCACATTTATGTAAGGAAAATATATGTAAAAGCTAAAGGTTCCCTCTAAGCAAATTTTTTGTTTTGTTTTAATCCATGTTTCTTAGTAGTTTTTCAGCAAACCCCATGAAATATGATAGCATATATTTAATCTTATATGCTTTTAAAGATTTCTATAATCAAAACTCTATAGAACCTATTTTACTTCCGACTTGCTAATTTTCAGTGCCAATAAAAAGAATGTACACCGTTTGTTTTCAATGTCAGCTAGGTAGGTATGATCAATTCAATATTTAATATTCATGTAGAGGTATAAAATCAGAGAAACTTGTTACAGAAACGATTTTATACTTCAGGAAACAGTTTTAATCCTGAACTATATCCGGTGTACTATGCCTGAGTGAGATCCGTGCTTACTTGAGATATTGGCACATGAGAGGCATAGAGTTGATCGTGGGTGTGGCGTTATCGCTGCAGTATCAGTTGTTCCACGGTAGTGATAGAGTCTGAGTAAACTCTTAATTGTGTATGTATGATGAAATCCATGCTATAAATGATTTACACATTGTCACAATATAAATTAGATATGTAATGAAACAGGAGTTCTAAATTTTACATGTACAGCTCCTCTATAATGAAGCCATATATAGTAAATCATTCGGATTTTTGGAGTTATGAGAAATATAATACATTGTAGCTATAATGAATTTATTTCAAAAAGAAATAAAATATTTTCAATAGTCTGCCAAGAAAAGGAAAGTTTTCTATTCATCTCTTAAATTCTCTACACTTGAGTAAACTCTATAGTGAACCAGTTGAAGTTCACAGTAGAGGAGCTCTACAGTATAATAAATCTATGTCACTACAATCAAATCTGCCTCACAAACATGATCAACTGGAACACAGAGCTACTCAAGACTCTCACTATCGTGGCACACTTGATACTGCAGCAATAACGCCACGCCCACAATCAACTCTCCGCCTCCCATATGTCAATATCTCAAGTAAGCACAGATCTCACTTAGGCATAGTACACCGGACATGGATTGTTTGTTTATAAAATTCAAATAGGAAATCAGAATATAAAGTGTTCAATATTTTTCTTCAGCTTCAGATTAATCAGTGTTTCGTACAATTGTTGTACACAGAAGATTAAACACTTTAAAAACATATAGAAAATATATACAGAACTGAATTTTATGCAGTTTTTAGATTAATAACTCTAAACCTTATGTCTACAATATTATGTGATAAACTCATTTTTCCCCGAGCCTGGAGAGGACCTTTAAATAACAATTATTGCATATATTATTTTCTTACGTGTCCGAAAATGTGGAACTGTCCGATAGTTCAGAAAGTACTTCATGTTGAAAAGCCAGTTTTGAACAGAGACACCTCAAGTGACCGACATTTGGCAACACTGTCTCATATTATGTTCATGGATATCGCATTAATATGGCAAAATGTCACTGAGACACTATTTTCAGCGTGACATTCGTGTCTCCTTCCTTTATAACCTTTATACCGGGTAGTGTCTCACAGGTTAGTAACTGTCTCCTCATTAGTTATAATTAAAGGAACTTGCAAAAAGTTTAAATATAACATTTAATTTTTAGTACAATCAGGCCTCGATTTTATTACAACTCGCTTTTATAAAAGTTGTAATAATTGTGAGGCATGCCTCGATGATATTACCGTTCGAAGGCATAGAAAACGGATACAGTTTTTTGTGGTGATTAATTCATGGTAACTATAATAAACATCAATATTATTATTCAGGTGAGGTTATTAGAAGCAATTGGGTCAGAAATTCAACGTGTCCCATTTTAAAGGTAAGTTCCGTGTTATCGCACGTTTCCATATTTTCAGATACATAAAAATCTGTTTTTATGTATCTGAAAAGGATAGTTTATCTTCACTAAATAATGCCATTCCCCTTTTAATAAAAACTATAAACTGATGATATAAATGGAGAGTCACTGTAATATATATTCATATCACTGTTTGACTTAATAGTCAAACATCGTAACTGACTCTTCCAACCAATTAGAAAATATTTCAAATGAATGCTAAGCATCAAGGTTCTCTCTTACATTTTCAGTTTTACTCTTCAAATTTTAACCAGACAAAACCTAATTACCAATAATTAAATGCAATGCTATCGATACCTCTTAGAAAACATTAAACATATATAGTCCAGTGGTACTTCACCTGTGTTCAATCGTACCCAGGGGTTTGGTGATTCAGTTTCAGAGGCCTGTTTGGTTCATTTTGTTTTTGTGTGAATTTCATGTTTTGTTGGTTCTGTTGATTTTTGTGTGTTTTCAGTGATTTTGTGTGTAAATGATGCATAGTACAGTTTGTAGTACAACAAACATATTGAAAAAGGTTAAGAACCTCTAATATAAACATATAGTATATTAAAAATTTGAAATATACAGCTTTACTAAAGAAATTGCAAATATACTACATAAAAAGTGCGAGGATAGAAAATTCTCCTTTATCATTCATTGCTTTACACATTGATTTATTGGCAAAGGTAAGGAGAAATAAATAACATTGAAACAAAATGTCATTCCGGAAAAATACTGATATTAGCTATAGGTAAAATCACAAGGGGTGTTGATGCTTATAGAGGCATAACGTATCTAATACTATATTTTTTAAAATAGAAAAATTGAATACGATGTGAGATAGAAAAATAAACAACAGCACTAACAATAAACTATATTCACGATTACAGAAACAAATCATTATACAGGAACCGAAAATACAAACAAAATACCGTCGTATGAAAGTGGCAGGTCGTTCTGTATGGCCAGAACAAACATGGATGTTCAATTTACATTAGAGTGACTGCAAAGTTCAATAACGTGATATAAAGAGCTGAGCTAAACTAAATTACAAGTCAATAGTCTCGCCCCCAATTCTTTAATCCTTTAATCGTTTCGTCACAAGTTCTGCAAACGCTCTCATGGAAGATTAAAGCTCTAATTTAGGTTTAGATCCGATACGATGTCAGTCGATGGCTAACTGAGCTTCACCGTTAGAGGTAGGAAGATAACTTAAACTAACGAAAGGGTTATGAAGATTATGAGAGAAAATAAAAGAGTAACTGAAAATATACGAGGATGTAATGTATTGAAAAAAAGTTTACAAAGTACAACCTCATAACAATAAAGAAAACTGTGAACCAATGTACAATTCAGTGTGATTATCTTTTAGTTAATGTTCTTCTTCAAGTCCCTCAGTTATTTATCAGTTTTTTTCATAGCAATGAAGTCATTACCTGAATACTAATCACTTTGCTGCTACCTTTTATTACGCTACTGATCTATTGGTCAGAAATTACGTAATTTCTGAGCAATTATTCAAAAACTGGGGATATAATCAGTGCGAATTATAAATTGAATTGAATGTTACCAATTGAGTTAATGGGATTACAGAACCATTAGTCATCCAATTAGTGATGTATGGCAACTTTCTATGGAAGAATATTATAGAAAAGACTTACCATGGCATTTATTTTCTATTTATGATACACATTGTTTACAAATGTCAACATCTTCATTGACATATTCCAAAATTTGATCAAATTAATGCCTTCGTATTGTATTTATTATAAATGTGTGATACCTACATTATTGGCAAAATTATTTTATATTTTTCAAAATAATTTTTTTTACAAAAAGGTTAATTAAACCAATTTTGTTAATTGCAATGAATTCATTTTAAGAAACTGACGTCTTGATAATTCAGTTAGAACATTTAGCATCTATTAGTATTTCAACTGTTTGTTCCCAATTCTTCATCACTTTCTCCCCATTCCCCATCACTTAGATTATTATTGATTTTTTTTTTTACTAAAAGGTAAATTAAACGACAGTAAAAAAAAGATGTTCAGGGGTGGAGGATTTTTTTCTTCCTCCCCATTCAGATCACTGCAGTTATCATCCTTAGAGTGAACGATTGAAATTATTTTGGATTGTGGGGGGGGGGGGGGAAGTGATAGGGAATGGGGAAAATTGATGGGGAATGGAGAACCAACCGTTGAAGCACTTACGGATGCTAAATGTAGACATGTTATATTAAGATTAAATGAACCATAGTTTTCTTTATTTATGACCCAGCAGATAAATTTCTTACTGATTTCGTTTAATCATCGATAACTAAATTTGATGTTTCTGTCCTAGCTGTTTTTACATGACCTGAATTTATTTTATTCAAAGTATGAACTGTACCGTGGACATATCACGAACGTAATTTCATTCAACTATTACTTTACATAATAGTTCCATATCTTCCCTAAAACCGATAAATTGTAGTCATCACGGATCCATTTTTAAACATCTCCACAAGGATAAGTTTTCTCAATTCCACTGTTAATTGTGCCTTTCTTGGAATAATAAACCGTTAATGATATTAAAGCGCTATACATAGATGTATGAATGATACATCTATAGCGCTTGAATGATCTTTACGTATGTATGATATCAAATTAAATTTGAGATTCTCCTCTTTTATATAAAACCTACTTCAGTCTTCTAGCTATAATAGTTTATAAATGACAACATTACATGAGCACCACTAGACTCAATAAAAGTATCAAGATTAGAACACGTTTTTAGTCTTGATAAGTTAATTGAGTCTGGTGATGGTCATGTAATGCTAAATTTATTATGAAATAAAACTTGGAATTCTTATTTTTAAAATGAAACCTATTTAAATCTTCTAGCTAAAATATTTTACAAATTACATTACTTTTAAATCTTCTTCACACATGTCAGGGATCCGTCTGGTACGTCTCCAGACCGTCTCTTCTCCTGAGAGGAGACGGAGAGGTCAAATCACTGACCGGAGAGGTCCCGGAGGATCCCTGACATGTGTAAAGAAACCTTTAATCGGCTCTTTTTATTGCGGACACCCGTACAAGAAGCCAGTCCGTCATAAAATGGGTTGAACAAATATTCTATCAATAGCGCCTCATAAAATTGGTGTAAAGTAAAGTAATATTATTAAGAGGGTAGCTAAATAACGTAATCATATTTATGCTAAATGATAGATAAAGGAAAAAAAATCAATGTTTTCAGTCTCATTATTTAGGTTAAAATTCAAATGAAATTTTGTCAAAAATAATATCACTCCCATAATATATTTGAATTTTTCGAAATCATATCGACAATTGAATTTAGCCTCTGCCCGAATGAGGATGAGAATTATTTAAATTCTGTTATTTTTAGTTTCCCTTTGAATTGAACCAATATATCGTTCCAGCAATTAGCATACAAATTTATAGAGAATTCAATTTGAGATAAAAATATACTACACACGTGATCAATTTGTGTAATAACACCGTGGAAAACCCATCACGAGTACATCTATCTAAAACAAATCCAATAGCAATCAACGGAAATGGTTTGATGAACCTTTTTGTAAAAAATAAAATAGATTATGAAAAATCCATAATAATTTTGTCAGTAATTACTATAACTATATATGAGTGAATATATTCAAGACAAAATTCCACACTTTCATTTGTGGTCACAACTCATACAAACATCTTTCAGAATTATATGAATAGTTTCTTGTGTTCACCTTCATTCATAAACTTGAGCGTACAAATTAGTTATAAATTTTAATTTCTTACCTATACATCTAATGTTATTTACCTGGAGGATTATTTTATTTATTATATCTATTTTGATATTGTTTCCAGTGTATATTGACATGCATTGTTTTTTTTTCTGACTGCACTTTTATGATTTGGAAGTGATACACCTCACCCTGCATAATACCCAGCTTGTCTCCGCTAATCCGATATCCATTTCCGATTGCTTTTTTCCATTTTGCCACCCAGTCTTTTTTTGGTTTCTTTCATCATGTCCGCGCGCTGCCTCTCATCCGGGCAACATCGTGGAAAATCAGGTAATCTTGGATAAAAACTTCCCATTTTAATTCTATTATGTGGAAGCGGCGCATGAGAATTTAGTGCTTTTCACAGCTGCGGATGTGACTTTTCATAATTTTCAGGATAATAGCTCCAAATTTCCTCTGGTGCAAAACTTTATAGAAAATAACCAAACTGATATAGCCGGATATAATAGGTTAAATTATATGCATTTGTAACTATGGAATGACAGATTAATTGGAGGAGATAAGAACCATTGGTGTTCTGTACTCTTATAGATTGAAGAGAACAAAGAAAGTACAAAACATCAGAAGTCGGTACACCGGGTACAGCTGATTAGTATGCAATTATATTTAATTTACTGATACGAAGACCTCAAAATAGACACGCATTTTCCGTAATAAACTTTTTACAAGAGAATTTTTTATCGATTAATGTTGTGAGAAAATGCTATAGCATAATTTCTTTCTGTAGCTAGCGAATGCATTTTTTTCTAATTTATCTCAGAAATCACTAATAGTCCTAATCTCTGTCAGACTTTCAAATAATAACTAACGGAAACGATGGAATTAATAAAAACCCTTGTCTATGAGGTTCTAAAATATCTAAATTAGAAATTATTGTAGTCAAATTTAGATATGGAACATCTTGAAGATTTCTATTTTGAATTCTGCAACTAGAGGACAACTCTGCAACTAGAGGACAACTCTGCAACTAGAGGACAACTCTTCAACTAGAGGACAACTCTTCAACTAGAGGAAAACTCTTCAACTAGAGGACAACTCTTCAACTAGAGGACAACTCTTCAACTAGAGGACAACTCTTCAACTAGAGGACAACTCTTCAACTAGAGGACAACTCTTCAACTAGAGGACAACTCTTCAACTAGAGGACAACTCTTCAACTAGAGGACAACTCTTCAACTAGAGGACAACTCTTCAACTAGAGGACAACTCTTCAACTAGAGGACAACTCTTCAACTAGAGGACAACTCTTCAACTAGAGGACAACTCTTCAACTAGAGGACAACTCTTCAACTAGAGGACAACTCTTCAACTAGTGGACAACTCTTCAACTAGTGGACAACTCTTCAACTAGTGGACAACTCTTCAACTAGAGGACAACTCTTCAACTAGAGGACAACTCTTCAACTTGATTCCTTGAGGAGAACTTGATCATAAATTAATCAATATTTTATGCATTGCTATAAGTTCAAGTCCATAAGCTGAACAAAATATTTATAGTTTTTCTTGTGTTTCATATTCAAAAGTAGCAAAGCTACATCGAAAAAAAATCGAAACATTTGATGAAATCAATTAATTTCAACGAATTCTTTTTATACTGCATATGAAGCATTTTTAAATTAAATCGTGTTTTTTACAATAGCAGTACAAAAGCAATATTTCAACAAAAAACAGAGTTTCAGTAAGATATAAAACTTTGAATTATTTTAAATTGAATGGAATTAGCTACCTAGTATTTCTGAAATATTGAGAAAAATGAGATGAGTAAGAAATATAATGAAGGAAAATTAAAGAATAATTATATAAATATTACACTACTAAAAAATTATTAGCATAACTTATAGAGATATGAAAAATTATAGAAAACTTATTGACGAAAATATTATAGATTAATATTCAACTACAATAACATGAACTTTACGAGAATTTTTACTTGCCATAAATAAGTATAATAACCATAAAATTCTAACTACTTTTTAAAAATTATCATTGCATTCACTTCATGCAGCACTGCAGTAAATCTTCCAAAATCTCTTAGCTACCTAACTAGGCTAAGTTCCGAGTTATCGAGTAGTTCCAAATTTTCGATCATATAATTAAAAAAAATGTACCTAGCTATAATTTAAAATAACAAGTAAAAATGTTAAATAAGGTGTATAGTTTTTTTTTCCTATAAGATGAATAATATGGAGCTGCTCGATAACTCATAACTTACCCTACCTAGAAACTAAAAAGTAAGGTATAGTTACGTCCGTGAATTCTAAAATAAATACTTTTAAGCTATAGTTAGACGAGTCATCATAACCAACCGAAGGTACAATTTTATTAATATGATTAGATTCTACACTAACACCGACATCAATAGTTCGAAACATGTCCACCAAAATTTTACATACCAACCTAGAAGAAGGAAGCTTCCTAGTTCCTACCTACCTAGAAGAAGCAAGCTTCCTACCTAGAACTAGGTAGCTTCCTACCGAGATAAAAACCTATCATTCTATTTACCTAAACTTATAAACAAAAATGAAAAAATTAATATATAAAATTAGATAACACTGATTAGCTACTGATTATAAGGTTACTAACTAGGTACTAGGTACCTAGTGATATAGTTGTGTTCCTATAAAACTAGGTACCTAGCTAGCTAAGTAAAAATTAAAAAAATATTTATATGTCTGTGATTATTGATTCATGTTAGGTGTTACCTAGTCATGAAATTAAATTTAGTAGGTACTCACCATTCTATAATCCAATGATTGAAGCAAATCAATTCGGTTAGTCAACCTTTTCGATATTATTATTTTTCATATTTTCATAAAGAGGTAGGTAGGTAGCCTTGAAATTCTGTTTATTTCATATTCTGGTTCCTATTATCAAAATATGCGCAAACTAGTTAACCATCAAACAGATTTTATAATTTTAACTATTAAATTATAGCACTGATGTTTCTTTTTCCATTTCACAAGTTTTTTTTTTTAATTCAGTAGTGAATAAATAACGTGGTCCTTTAACATCACTACGGTGTACCGGGATGACGATGACCTGACAGCAGGAACGGAGCGAAAATGAAGCACGACCGAACTACACGATATCTGTTCGAACACTGAATTTTCTTGTTGAATTAAGGCAGCCTAGCTTCAAATTCTGAATGATAAAAGCTGAATAACAATAATTATTGAACCATATATTCAACTATGGATGTCAAGGTTTTCTAAATGTAAACTATGGCAGAGATCAAAGTTTTCAACTTCAACTATGGCAGAGGTCGCGCAGTTTTAAACTGTCTAGGTAATTACCTCTCACAAAGTTTATGATATAATAATGATATTTTATATACTTATGACTAGGACTGAAAAATTCCCCTTCCCTGAATTCTATACATAGGTATTAAAATATCAGTGAGTACCTATCCCTATATGCTCTTTGGTAATTGTATTTTCATTTGTTGAATAAAATTCTATTTAACACTTCCATTAATACCATTGTTAGGTATAAAATAATCTAAATTTACGAATGTAGAGAGTGTATGCATGTGGAAAATCAGATAGATTGTTGTACTCGTTTCTACATTCCGACGGACTTCGAGTCATGTCAAAAATTTAAATTAAATCAGCCTGCAATTTACGGCCGCAGTGGAGTATTAACAGGAAATTTATCACCCAGATTTATCTACCCTGGCATTCTTATCTTCATAAAAGAGGAAGTAGATTGACATTATTTAAGTGTGAAGGGAATTATTTTACTGACTGAACAACGAAAGAGAGATATATTCAAGAATAAAATGTGTACTAAATTAGAACGAAATACAGGCAGTAGCATTTAACTAAGTATATAGCCCCAAATGGATGATATTGATCTATTCTAGGGGAATAATACCTTTAAATAAATTCAACCAATTTAAACTGACTACTATTTTTATTAAAAGAGTTAGAGTGAACTCTACAAGGAAAAGGTAAACCCTAAATGAAATTTTACTTCATTAGGTAAAATTAATTATGAATCCAGAATCATATATTATAACCTTGATTGCCATAATGTACGAATCTTTCGTATAACACTATAACTGATCATAAATTTATTTTATCAATACTAAGCCACAAAAAGTAACTACTAATTATTATATTAGCATTTGAGTTAATTTTAATTTAGCAAATTAAAAGATTATTAAACACAGGACCATTGAATAATTATTTTAAACTATTTTTATATGTACAACTAATTCTTCAATTTATCTCCAGAAACGTATTACTACGCCGAAGTCAATATCCTAGGAGTTCAGTTGAGTTCTCGTCGAAATACTGTGAAGACATCAATTTGTCTTCACAGTCGAATAGTGTATCTATGCCAGGCTAAAGAGATGAGTGAAGTCAATGTGGAAATGGGTTCCTATCACATACGTACCATCTTGCTGACCAATCGGCCAGGGTGACAATAGTAAGCTATAAGTATTATAGTTCGTTAGTCTAACTATAACCAATCGGTCAGGATAACTCGAGGAATCTTAGCAGTCAGACCAATCGTTTGTGATAAACATGCTAAATACTTTATATCTGACTGAAGGGCTCTAGTTATTTAGATAGGAAATTTTGAGGTAAGGTTACACAGATCTTTCTCATTTGACGACTACCACCAAATTTAATTTAATTTTTTTTTTTAATATTTCAAAGAATTCAAAATTTTACCCAAACTGATCCCATACGTTATAACGTACATTAGATACGAGTTCCGAGAGAAATACTCGTACCTAATACATTATTATTACCAAACAATATAAATAAAGTAAAACCCAATAAGCCTGATTGCTTCTAGGACATTTTTTTTATAGAATCCGAAATTCATAACCCTTTTTTGTAAAAAAAACTAATACTTTTGATATTTGAGGTTTTAAAAGTTATTTATATCCTATGTATTACTGAAGGATTGAGAACTTTGAAAAACTTGTGTTTCATTGAAATTACTCGAACATTAAAGGTTTTTAACATTAAACTGCAATGTAGTAGGATGTATCCGCTAGTTTGTTGTACTGCACACTTCGTGATTGATTAACGACATCTGGTAGGGTGGCTCGGGGAGCAACACGCCTCCTTAAATACATATATCGAATATTTTTAGTTTCCGTGATATTTTCTTAAATACTGATATTTGTCTAATGAGCGGCGTGCCGCTCTATCAGGTCATTAAACAATCTTGAAATGTAGAAAACCTCCACCAAATGGTTTTCAAATGTTAGGTCGTTATCAAAGGACACACCTCATCGAGTCATCACTAACTCCTCAATATACCATTACGAAACTGTATCAAAGGAAATGCAGGATGCCTTGAGCAATTTCTAGAGCTAAACATTTCATTCTGCAAAATACCATTATCCAAGCACAACATGTTAATACGGCATTCAGTTAATACAGTGACTCAGATACTGCAACACGGTCAAAAGGGTTTTTACTAATCAGAACTGCTGAATAACTGAAGAGGAAACTCAAGACGGATCTGTTATGTACTCTTCGTGTGTCTTGAGAACAAATACTTACAAGTAATTCTAATTTGACGGTAGATTCAGATCCATAAAAGTGGAGACAATTGCATAAATCTGGAGATGCTATAACACTATTATAAAAAGAAAACAAAATTTCGCACGAAAGTTCTTTTATTTCTTTATTCATCTTTAATTTTTTCAAGTATTTTGATCATTCTTTTTAACTCTTTCCATTTTAATGCTTTTCACCGATGGGGTCATTACTAATTTACTATTCAAAATATAATTGATTATATGCCTAGATGTAATAATAAATTATATATGTCCGTAAATAATATTATAGAATTAAGGTCTAGGATTATTAATCTGCAAATCGCATACAATTCGGTTCAGTGTATATATTTAATATGGTTGTACAGTTTTTAATAATCTGTGAACAACTATAGTACGAATCACTAATCTTACGATGAAGAAAAAGATTGTACACTCTTTAATCTTTAGTTAGATTTCAAATTTGAATTTCATAAACAAACGATGCATTTTCGGCCGTCTTTTATGATTTAAATTGTTTCCTGAAGTATATAAATATTTCTATTATAAGTTTCTCCAATTTCATACCCTCACATGAATATTTTGCATTGGATTAAAATGGAAAGAAAATATTTATTCATAACTGCACAGTTAAACCAGATTTTATGAAGGAATATATATTTCTTTAGGATTTATATTTTTCTGAACCCCGTCTTGGTACTCTATATGCGAGTATTATTGGGCAATTGAAATATTAATGATATCGCAGCTACTCTAATTTGAGTAACAATGACAAATAGAAAAATAATTTATGAATTAAAGCAACGTAAGTTATAATCAATAAGCTATAACATATAGGTATTAGGTCTAATTCAAAAGTACAATCATCACATTAAAAAACTATAGACCTATAATCGAATACACATACTACAGTGCGACCGAAGAGTTTATGCATATTACAAAATTTGCTTGAATATTGCCATGTAAATAAGAAATAGGAAAAATTTCGTAATATTCAACTTAATAATGTAGTGGAAAATACACTATAATGTAAACATACATTGTTATTGGAAAAATAAAATCAATAATGACTGAAAATAGATTTAGTCAAATTTTTTAGTGAACGAATACTTTATGCAGAATAAATAAAATTACATATTATATCAAAAACTGAATATTTGCTGATGAGTATTTGTGTTGATTGTTACTTTTATGCTTAATTTATTTAATAATACGACTTAGCTCTAATATTGTAATGACAAACTCTAAAAAGAAACGTTTACTTATCCACTTTGTGTCTTGCAGTGATTAAGACATTTATAAGACGTTTATCAACAGAATTAACCTGGTTACGTACTTCAGATGGAGTAACACTGCTGTTTGCCCTTTCTTTTTCATTCAACAAGGCGTCATTCGACTAGTACTGCTTCCCCTTTGAGTAAACTCTTCTTTTAATCGTTACCCAAAGATTTTCAATAGGGTTTAAATCTGAACTATTGGGCCGCCAATCCATGATATTCCGTCCATGAAGTACGAGAGACTGAAGATTTTTTCAGTGTACTCAAAAGCAAGCACTGGAGCGTTATCTTGCATAGACAGCAAGGTAGTTCTTTTCAAAAGTGATTGTTCTTCAAGCCAAGGGAGGAAATTGTCTTCAAGAAACTTACAATAATTGAATGAATTGATTTTGACGCTCTCTTACACCATAAATGGATCAATTATTTCATTTTTGAAGATTGCAGACCAAAATATAACACCTCCCCCACCATGCTGCCGTCAAAACCGACTCTGAGGTCTTTGGCCAGACAATTAAGAGCCACCCTCTTGTCCACCCGTTAGATTCGTCAAGAGTAGCTCTGCACTCATCTGTCCAAATGACTTTGGTAAAGTCATGCTTGAGATACCTTTTGGACCATCAACTCGTTTTTCCTATTTTATTTTGGTCAGAACTGAAGTGCTTTTCCTTTTTTTTGAACTCTCCGATCTCTCTTGAATAATGATGTCAAGTCGATTTAGGAACATTCGATGCCCCAGCCTCCTCAACAATGGCTTCACTGGTTGCATGAGGCATCTTTCTTGAGGTATTCTTAAATTTTCTTATGTATCTATGACTTAAAGCCTTAGATTTAGTCCGTTTCGGTTTTGCTAGGGTAACTTCACCACCAGATTAATAATCCTTGTAATATCCCTTTCCGTCAATTTCGATATTTCTATACTGGTATTTCCTTTTGAGGCTAATCTAATAATTTTCTAGCTTTCTCCTTATTTTATTGGACTCTGTTTCCCCACTATCTAATAATATCTATAATTTGCATAAACTATTCGTTCACTTAAAACACTCAAAACTACAAAAAAACTGATATTTATGCAGAATTTTCTATAAATTTCAAAGAAAAATGAACACATATAATAGGTAATTAGTTGAATGAATAGTTGAATACACAAGAAACATTTGCCATAGACGGTATTTAAGGGAATGGTTTCCGGTATTTTCCATTTTTTTCGTTTTTTTTTTTTTAATTTAGTTACCCTGCAAATCTACCAAAGAAAACTCATAAAAAATTCCATTCACCTAGTACGTTTGTACGTGTGTCAAACGCGCTTCTCAGTTTGGGGGTTAGGGAGTTATTCTCTTATAGAGAGTGGGTTTCACCCACTAACAATCTCTGTGCGCGCTCGTTTTGCTCTTCAGTTATAACTCTGACGCTCTTGAGTGCAGATGTTTTGAAATTGTTCTGTGTATACTGTGTATTAGCAAAGTGTGTGTGGTACCTTTCTATACGTGGATCAGTATTGTGATAGCTATTCTTTTGTCTTGTTGTTCTTTGCCCTGCTCACGTAAGTAATTATGCCGCCTAAACGTCGTAATTTCAAACGTAAAGTAACACCTGTTTGCGATATAGCTGATGCAATAGCTATAGACCCCTCCCCCCCCCCCCCTCAACCTACTACATTTGGGCGTCGAGTCTCTGTTTTTGCATCTGAGCAACCAAAAGCAGGGGTATCCAACCCTTATATTGTAATAAGTTCAGCGGTCGTGGAGAATCTGTTAGCTAAAGTAACTGAAGTATGTGATATTTGTAATGGTATAAAAACTGGTAGAATTGTGACTGTATATGTTGATTCTTCTATTGAATTCACTTGCAGTCTTTGTGACGTTGCGGAAACTGTCTCAGGGGATAGTGCAATTGTGACCCTAGATGGGCAACCATCGAAGTACACATATGCTACTATTGCCACTGTTTATAATTCAGTTATCAACGCCACAGGGTATGCAGGTATATTGAAATCAGGAAATAACATGCACATGCATACTATGGGTAAACCGGTTTATTATGCTGTTACCAAATATATATATGGCCAGATGAATCTATATCGCGAACAGATGTTAGGTCCTGATAGCATTGGTGTGAAAGGTTTAGTTGATTACTATGGTAAGGAATTGAATCGTTTACCCAATGCTACTACAGGAATGCTAGATATTGATGTTAGCTTTGATGGAACTTGGATGACTCGCGGTTATAAGTCACATATTGCTGCGGCATTTGTGATGGATTGTCATTTAGGATCTGTTGTAGATTTTGTTGTATTGTGCAACTATTGTGAGGCATGTACTAAAAAGAAAAATTCCTCCTCACAAGAGGAATTTGAAATTTGGAAAGAAACTCACAATGGTTGCACGATAAATTTCGATGGCAAAGCAGGGGCAATGGAATCCGCTGCGGCTGTAATACTTTGGTCACGTTCTGAAAGACTTGGTTTACGCTATTTGACTTTTGTGGGTGATGGTGACTCATCTGCCTTCAATGCTGTTCGAGCATTGAATGGTGGCTCCGGTCCTTATGACACGCCCGTACTAAAGGAAGAATGCGTAAACCACGTCTGTAAACGGCTTGGTATTAGGTTGAGGAAGTTGAAGAAGGAATCTGTTGCTAAATTGTGGCGCCTGTGTTTGAAGGTCAAGTTCTGCAGTAAAGATAGAGCTGTGTTTGCAGCAATCTATTCTGCGCTCAATCACAATTTTGGAAGTGTTCTGGGCTCTTTGTTGGTGAAGATGCGTCCTCCCCCTCAAACAGTTATGAATCGTATTCAGTTGCTTCGACCAGCACTGATTGATACTCCCAGACGTAAGCGTAAGAGATCTTCAGTTGCGACTGCTGATCCAGCATACGCCCCTGGAGAGTTTTGAGGTTGTTTTGAGGTCGTTTGTTGTTTTTGTGTTCTTTCTGTGTTGTTTTTTTGCCTCCCATTTATGGTTGAAGGCTTCGTCGCTGCCTGGGTTGACCCCCGAAGCGACCTGATGAGTCTTCTTGGCTGGGACGAAAAGCATATAGTTTTTTTTTAAATTTAAAAAATTTATTGAAAAATATTTTTCTTCCTCCATTATCTCAGTACCATTTTTTCTCAAATTCTCCACGTTCAAAAGTATAGAACTTTTTGGGGGTTGGTGCTACAGAAAAATGTATAAGAGCTAATATGTTCAGACCGAAATTCCTAAGGTCGTGGTGAAGCCCTTTTCCTATAACTTTTTCTATAAACTTAATTTTTTTTGAAAAACAAAAAATAAAAAATAAAATATGACAATTTTTTTTAAAATTCAAATAAAAATTTTTTCAGATAGAAATTAAAAAAAAAGCTGCACCACGACCTTAGGATAGTAGTAGAGAACATATTAGCTTCAATAATTTTTTCTGTAGCACCAACCCCCAAGCCGTTCTATAGTTTCCCGGGGGGGGGGGTCGAAAAAGAAGGTTTTTCGACCCCCACGGGGGAGGGGGGCCCCAAAATGAAAAAATCTCATAAGAGAGCATATGATTTCTTTTCACTTTACACCTTATGTTAAAATCTCAGCTCAATCGGACAAGTATTATTGGTACATCCTAAATACCGGAAACCATCCCCTTAATGGGGCTTTCTGAGAGTATGTTTTTTGGCTAACCTTACAAGATGTGAGCAATTATCGATATTTAACACCCTAGAAAAAGAACAGTTATTTCAGAGTTTTGTGAATAAACATATTGAAATTCTAGTTCCTAACAGATCAACACCCATAAGGCGGAACATCCAACAAGAACTGAAGCAGTTCTCTCGCCCTGAAAACAAGAGATTTGAGCTCAGGGGTAGGGTGCCTGGAAGGAGAAGGTTCTGTTTGCAAGAGATATAATCATGTAAAGTAGAACTCTTCTATAGTGGACTCAGGACTCCTCTATAGTGAGTGTAGAGTCCTGAGTAAGAGAACTTCCTTGTATATTGAATAAATTTTCTTTAGTCTGCCATATATTACCATAAGTTTTAGAAAACTATAAGGGCCATTTTATGGTAGATATGAGAAAATTTGTTCACAATACAGGGTGGTTCTCTTACTCAGGACTTTACATTAACTATATAGGTGTCCACTATAGAGGAGTTCTACTGCATGCGTATAGCAAATAGATATATGTATGAATTTTATATGATATTCCAAATGAATGAAACCGAGAGTAAAAATTAGATGTAGAAGTAAAATTCGTTGAAAATATTCAAAACTTGAAATGTTATAGCTAGTTCAATTATGTCAGCTTTCAACTCAATTAAATATTTTGAATAATGGTTTC
Source organism: Caprella mutica (assembly GCA_947561585.1). Lineage (NCBI taxonomy): Eukaryota > Metazoa > Arthropoda > Malacostraca > Amphipoda > Caprellidae > Caprella > Caprella mutica. Next base: position 117,460 of record CANNZV010001945.1, read on the forward strand.
GTTCAGAAATTCTCACCATGTTTTAGAATTTTCATTTTCTTTCCTTTGAAGTTAAATTGAATATCATATTCTTGTGCAAGACCATTGTAATTAGAGAGACTATTTAATTGAATGTGTGTAGCGTAATTTGGATATAATATTATATATGCTTCTGCTAATGAGAGTAATATTAGCAAAGTAATATTAGCAAAGCAATATTAGCAAAGTAATATTAGCAAAGCAATATTAGCAAAGTAATATTAGCAAAGCAATATTAGCAAAGTAATATTAGCAAAACAATATTAGCAAAGTAATATTAGCAAAGTAATATTAGCAAAGTAATATTGGTAAAGTAATATTAGCAAAGCAATATTAGCAAAGTAATATTAGCAAAGTAATATTAGCAAAGTAATATTAGCAAAGTAATATTGACAAAGCAATATTAACAAAGTAATATTAGCAAAGTAATATTAGCAAAGTAATATTAACAAAGCAATATTAACAAAGTAATATTAGCAAAGTAATATTAGCAAAGTAATATTAGCAAAGTAATATTAACAAAGCAATATTAACAAAGTAATATTAGCAAAGTAATATTAGCAAAACAATATTAGCAAAGTAATATTAGCAAAGTAATATTAACAAAGCAATATTAACAAAGTAATATTAGCAAAGTAATATTAGCAAAGTAATATTAGCAAAACAATATTAAAGTAATATTAGCAAAGTAATATTAGCAAAGTAATATTAGCAAAGCAATATTAACAAAGCAATATTAGCAAAGTAATATTAGCAAAGTAATATTAGCAAAGTAATATTAGCAAAGTAATATTAGCAAAGTAATATTAGCAAAGCAATATTAGCAAAGCAATATTAGCAAAGTAATATTAGCAAAGTAATATTAGCAAAACAATATTAAAGTAATATTAGCAAAGTAATATTAGCAAAGTAATATTAGCAAAGCAATATTAACCAAGCAATATTAGCAAAGTAATATTAGCAAAGTAATATTAGCAAAGTAATATTAGCAAAGTAATATTAGCAAAGTAATATTAGCAAAGTAATATTAGCAAAGTAATATTAGCAAAGTAATATTAGCAAAGTAATATTAGCAAAGTAATATTAGCAAAGTAATATTAGCAAAGTAATATTAGCAAAGTAATATTAGCAAAGTAATATTATCAAAGCAATATTAGCAAGGTATATTAGCAAAACAGTACTTCCTAATATTCATCTGATACTACATGCAAATATTAACGATTATATTCCATACCAATTTTACTAATGGAATATTCCAGTTTACTTTATTCCCCTGAAATGTCAATAATTTTAAAGGTTTAAATGAATAAAACAGCAAAACATGAAGACAAACCACACAGTTCGTTTGTAGGAAGGTTTAGTTTTCATTTATTGCAATGCTCAATATTTCTATTGTTAAAATAGTCTATAACTTTGTTATATTTTAATTGATTACTGGTATCGATTCTTTATTTCACGTTTATATATTACACATATGTTTTTTTTTAAATCAACAAGTTTCCATTTATTAAAAATCGAAACTTGGTATCAGCTCCAAAAATTAAACTATAACACAGTTCACAATTTAGGATGGATGAACTATATTCATTGTATTTAAGTCAGTGAGAAATATATTGAAGTACATGTGATTAACTTGAACGGATTAAATCATAATTTGATAGTCTGAATTCTGACCACTTTAAGAACTAAAAAGTTATGTCATTCTGACGATAGTGTTCTAAATGAAGGATAAATACAGTGTAGGTTACTACAGTGTGTTTTACTAAGTATGTTTTACTGATTAGTAACATGCATAACTCAGAGTAAAGGGCCGTACACACGCAGGGTTCTTGAAGTCTTTCCACCAAACAGTTTTTTGCTAAGCTCCTCCTAATTTTCCCACAATACTTTTGAATCATGTAAGGAAAATGATAAGGAGGAGCTTAGCAAAAAGTCTGGTGGAAAGACTTTAAAAACCCTGCGTGTGTACGGCCCTTTACGGAAGTGATATCGTGACCCGTCAGTTGACGCCTCTTCTATGCTTCTACTCAAATATTAACATGTTCTGAAAGCTACTCAATGGATATACTATTTCATATTTAGTTCATCATAATATATTCATCAACATTTTACACAGGGTATAAAATTGCCTGAAGTGAATATTAAGTGATGGTGTACAAATATACTCTACTTTGGTTTTCGCTTCAGCGTATAAAGTATTTCAATACTAAGCTGATTATAGATATATTGTTTCTTTACCTATAAAAACATACAATAATTAAATCAATAAGTTTCAGTATAATTCTAAGAGAACTCATTCTTAGAAAATTTACCATTTTGAAGCATCCAAAAAAAGCTGTAATTTTTTTTAAAGGTTATAGGAAAGATGAGAGTCTACAACTTGGCTCGTAAATTGGAATTAAAATCTGCGTCTGATTTATCCCTTTGATTTATTTAACTTAAGTATATTATTGGTAGAAAAGAGAATCTAATAATTAGTTACTCAGAAAATAGAAATTCAGTTAAGACATTAAAGTATATTTCAGTGTGAAAGTTCTATATAAAATATACGATTACTATTTGAAGTACTGTACTACTACATATACAGTATACACTCATAATATAGTGGAATGCTTTGATTATTCATGTGCCTATATAATGATCTTAATTGGGAATTGTGACCTATGAATAATGATGATAACGAGATGATGATAACAATTGATAACAGATGATAACAAATGATAACAGATGATAACAAATGATAACAAATGATAACAAATGATAACAGATGATAACAGATGATAACAGATGATAACAGATGATAACAAATGATGACAAATGATAACAGATAATAACAGATGATAACAAATGATAACAGATGATAACAATTAATAACAGATGATAACAGATGATAACAGATGATAACAAATGCTAACAAATGATAACAAATGATAACAAATGATAACAGCTGATAACAAATGATAACAGATGATAACAAATGATAACAAATGATAACAGATGATAACAAATGATAGCAAATGATAACAGCTGATAACAAATGATAACAAATGATAACAGCTGATAACTAATGATAACAAATGATAACAAATGATAACAGATGATAACAAATGATAACAGCTGATAACAATTGAGAACAGATGATAACAAATGATAATGAACAACTTGCAAATATCCGCTACACTTCACTTACCGGAAAAAGAATAGTTTATTGATAAATAACTTCTTCAATTATTTAACAATTCAATATTTCTTTTTTGATTTGGTATACTCATAAAAACAAGGATAAAGCATCACAGTGACTCTTTTCTCTGATAGTACATCATCACAGTGACTCTTTTCTCTGATAGTACATCATCACAGTAACTCTTTTCTCTGATAGAACATCATCACAGTGACTCTTTTCTCTGATAGTACATCATCACAGTGACTCTTTTCTCTGATAGTACATCATCACAGTGACTCTTTTCTCTGATAGTACATCATCACAGTGACTCTTTTCTCTGATAGTACATCATCACAGTGACTCTTTTCTCTGATAGTACATCATCACAGTGACTCTTTTCTCTGATAGTACATCATCACAGTGACTCTTTTCTCTGATAGTACATCATCACAGTGACTCTTTTCTCTGATAGTACATCATCACAGTAACTCTTTCTCTGATAGTACATCATCACAGTGACTCTTTTCTCTGATAGAACATCATCACAGTGACTCTTTTCTCTGATAGTACATCATCACAGTGACTCTTTTCTCTGATAGTACATCATCACAGTGACTCTTTTCTCTGATAGTACATCATCACAGTGACTCTTTTCTCTGATAGTACATCATCACAGTGACTCTTTTCTCTGATAGTACATCATCACAGTGACTCTTTTATCTGATAGTACATCATCACAGTAACTCTTTCTCTGATAGTACATCATCACAGTGACTCTTTTCTCTGATAGTACATCATCACAGTAACTCTTTCTCTGATAGTACATCATCACAGTGACTCTTTTCTCTGATAGTACATCATCACAGTGACTCTTTTCTCTGACAGTACATCATCACAGTGACTCTTTTCTCTGATAGTACATCATCACAGTGACTCTTTTCTCTGATAG